>OZ018328.1:20324041-20473095 GCA_963969495.1 Ceratothoa steindachneri | reverse complement strand
CTTATATATTTGTGGTGGTCTGAAACCAAGTATTTCTTCCTCATGCATAGTAACTTCCCGGATCTTCTTGATTCTGTCAATAGTCGATTTCCTATTCTTATTATTAACGTCTACCAGAATTGCCATGCTATGGCTTCACTGGCAGTTTGGAGTATTTGCAGAAGATTGATCTGTTCCAGGAGATGTTTATATCCCTCCATGCATTTATGATGCATGTCTGTTAAGACATACAAGTCATTATTAGGTGTTTCTGTTGCCATGTAAAGTCAGCATATTCTGCTGGCAGTGGTGAGCCATCTGCATAAGATATTGACCTTGATTTCATATGTAGGATATCATCGTCAATTACAACACTTCTAATAGTACTGATAATTGTGCACAGGTAGGGTTGTTCCTTACTAAGCTCATTCACATCTACATCTGGAAGAGGAACACCTTTAGCAATACATTGAAAGCCATTTGGTGATACTGGTAGAGTTTCACAGGTGGTTAAGGCTTTACCAAGTGGTCCTTCCCATTGAGTTACACTTTCTGTTAAACCAATATATTTCCTGCACAGGTGCCTCAAAGTAAGTTCATTTAGATGCAAGCTGCAAACGATCGACTGTAAAGGACGACGTAATTAACATTCCAGCCCTCCTATGGCTCCATTCTTGTATCCAGTATTAGTTGCCGTGATGTCAGCTTCCACTGCCCTTATCTCATCTTTAATATCATTTTCAACAAACCATTTTATCAGTTCGTCTGCAATACTTGTTCCTTGTTTAATAGTTAGATGATCTAAATTGACAGAACTAGGTTCTTCTACAAGCACATTGTGATCTTGAATTTTTTTTTTCTCCATATCATTTGTTGCCTTTCTTCTTTTAGTTGGTGTTGTGTCTCTCCTCCCATAAAAACCAAAGCAGTAATTTTATTATATCCCAAACATTCAGATTCGGGAAAAATCCTTCTTAGTTTCACTGTGCCCTCCAGACTTTGTGATGGCCAATTACATGGTTGTGGTTTTCTGAATTTATAATATCATAGTCGAATAGGGATGAACTACCAATAGGAGCAGCAGCTCTATTTGACACAAAATACCGATCTGATTCCATGGCAATTGTTGGTATTGGTATGATGTTGTTTTCTGTTCTCACAAAGACTTTCTTCCATTCATCCACAGAAATGTCAGAAGATGAAGTTTCTTCATCCAAGGCTTCATCTGAAATTGTAGTTTTCTCTTCCCTCTTCTCTTTTTGGGACTCTTTTTTTCTCTTTGTTCCCGAATTCAATCTTTTCTAATTTTCCTTTTTTTATCATTTGACTTGAATATACATCCACTCCTACAATTTTCATATGACGCCCAGTTCTTTAGTCAATAAGAATTTCATCCTCTCGAAGTGGCACTTCAGGTTCTTTTCACACTTGCAATTCAAGAGATCAGCACACTGGCAGCCTGCTATATCAAAAGGTCGCCTCAATGATGAGATCAACTTCTTACTCTTAGTGGCATTCATTCCTTGTTTTGATACCACAGACGCTTCTCCCACCAATCGGAGTAATTTGGTTTTAACATTCTTGATCTGGTGAACTGGAATTCTGGCTTTCTTTCCAAACCTCAGGAAGGGCCTGGGATACTTAAAGAATAACATCTTTGTTCCTCTTGTATTTATTGTCTTTTACATGCTGAATATATCTTCCAACCTGTTTTTTGTTGGCAGTTCATAATGAGAAATCTCTGGAAGTGGGGAGCCAAAATCACTGTGAATCCTTGATGTTCTAGTTCTTTTACTTATCTTAGCCCTGAAAATGAATAATAGAAGGATCCGTTAGTATACAACATAAATAATACATTTAATGAGTGAATCTATAACATACATTCAAAAGGGTAAAGCTATATCTCTATAAAGGAAATACTCTGTGAATATCTCGTAAATGCTTCAAACATCGATTAATTTATAGTGTCTGCCGAGGAGTTTACAAACAAGGAATTACAAAATCTAATATTGCCTAAACCATAGATACATAGGAGTTAAAGTGTAAATTTTCTTCCTGTACGAAAATTAACCATTTCTAGCATCAGAGACGAGAACTATAATAACTGAATACAACCAGTCTCACTCTACGGACAAGATCATTTTTAAGCAAAGT
This sequence comes from Ceratothoa steindachneri, assembly GCA_963969495.1. Classification (NCBI taxonomy): domain Eukaryota; kingdom Metazoa; phylum Arthropoda; class Malacostraca; order Isopoda; family Cymothoidae; genus Ceratothoa; species Ceratothoa steindachneri. The sequence continues at coordinate 20,470,962 of OZ018328.1, read as the reverse complement.
TGGTCCCCCAAAAGGGAGTGTTACGATTTTTACAGATTTTTTTCGTCTTCATTTCCAATTTTGGATGGTCTTCTCTACAAAATCTTATATGGGCTTTCAAATTGGTTGCGACACTAGCCCCTAAATTGTTTATATTTGTAGTCTAGCTATTTTGATTCTAGAGGGAACTAATTTTGATGCACTTTCACTAACAGCATAAATCGTGAACCTATAGCAAAACGTGTTTACATCACAAAAAAACTTCAGGGACACTAAATCATTTTAAACTACCAGGTTATGCTAATGTTTTGTTACACTCATGTTTTTTCATCTTTATAAAGGTTTACGTGTGATATAAGAAGTTCTGTAAAACTAAAATAAACTTCATTTTTTTAAGCACGTGACATTACATGTCAAAACAATAAAAATGTGTCTAACTGCATCAAAACTATCATTGTCTTTTTTGTCGAGAGCGTCGGAATGTGTGTAACAGGACTTTTGTAATACATGGTATTTTTTCGAGAAATTCAAGGAATCCATTGTAATCTTTTAAATGAGATTACTCTAACTCTTCTCTCTAGTTCATTAACAAACTCCAAAGGTTTTCATAAATAACCTAAAATAAACTAAAATGATACCAATTTTAAAGCAAAAACATACGAAAAGCGACTTAGAGTACTAAATCTATTTCCGTTAATTCAGCGTAGATTAAGAGGAGACCTAATTCAGGTCTTTAAAATTATCAAAGGCACAGACAATATGGATTGCAACAAATGTTTCACTATCGACCAGTCAAATTACACGAGAGGAAACGGTTCCAAAATTATAGGTAAACATTTTAACTCCCAGAATCTAAGAATTTATTTTTAAACCGACTCGTCAACTTAGGGAATGGGCTTCCTTGTAAAGTAATAGACTGCAACACCGTAGATACTTCCTTCCAAGTGTCGTATAGATAAAAACTTTGAATCTGATCCCCGACTAACAGCGTTTTCTAGCGAATAACTAACTCCCTAGCCTTCAGGTGAGAAATTAACCAAATTCCTCCTACATTTGGTCTCCCCTAAATAGATTTTACTTCGGGAGTTTTCTTGTGTTTCCTGTACGAATGATGAAATGTGTACTATCTATTTTCCTCCTAATTTTTATTCTAGTTCACATAATATGGACCATAATGTATATTGTGACCTATTTATATATGTAGCTCTATGTAATTTCTATAGGTAGAGGAGAGAAATAAATTAGAGGATCGATGGCTTTGAATTTTGTGACAAGAACTCTCTTTAAAATAAGTCTTGGAGCTTCCCAATTTTGAATTCCAAAATCGAAAGCAATCTCATCATTCTGTTCCAAGAAATTTCCTAAAGACATTTTTAAGAAGCATTTTGGACATAAGTCGTCCTCACATGGAAGGATATAGTTAACCATGAAAATTGAGCTACCTAAACCTAAGAAAATTGTTTTATAGTTGTAGGTTCTTATTTTTTTGTCTCACACGACAAGCGCAAAATTAATTCTTGTCAGACCTCAATTTTAATTCGATTTGTAGAAATGTCTGTTTAATATCTGATGTTAGAATAAATTTGTTTGATTTTGAATTACATAAAATGGAAAGAAACTAATGCAAAATGTCTACCCAGGGATAGCTAGCCAAATTTAGAAAAGTATTTTCTTTTGTTTTGAGGCTAAATCTATAAACTGTTATATTTTTAGTTGTTATGGGAATAGCTACTTTTATTCCGGGCTGATAAGGTATCCACCTATAATTTTCATATTCTGCTTTGGGAATAGATATGGCGTTTAATAAAGATTGAAATACCTTATCATATGCATCAATTAAGTTTAATTTTTTAAGATTACCTAGGGCCATTTTGTAATTGGATGGAGTCTTCATTAATTAGATCCACGTGCCAAGGTAATTATACAAAATATCTAGTTTTAATAAGCTCTAAAGATTTTTTAATATTAAAATCATGACTTCGGCTTTTTTATCCATTGACTTATAGATTTTACCAATAGATTCCAAGCTTCATAGGTATTCTAGTCCAAAATAAGGGATACTCTCAGTGCTTGAAAGTCTTAACGGATTAATTATGAGGAAAACGCGTCTAGGACACCATTAACACTATTCCCAGTATAGTCACCATGTGGAAGCCCTTTTAACTAAACAATTCGTCATTACATTTTCAACCTTTGTATTTTGAAAATGTGGATTAGCTATCCTTGTGAAATTATCCCACTAGAGACTTTTCAACGTCACCTAATGAATAGGACATCTACCCCTAGGATTACATATAATCATTCTATATGGTCTCCTTTTTTTATTCAAAAATTTCTCATGCACCAGAATATAATTTGCTTTTATTTTTATAATCGCCGCTTTGAAGCCTAAAATATTATGGATGAGTCAGACTCTTTTCGATTAAGATATTGAAGTTGTGCTATTAAGTAAATTCGGGTACCTTTATACTTTTATTATTTACTCATATAAGTGTTTTGATTGAAGTTGTAAGTATATGGATTAATTTCTCTTTAATTCTTAACTCCTGTATCTAGTCTTTTGAAACGTAAGAACTTGAACTTGCATCTAAAACATAACCAATTATCAGTTTAATCCTCTTCCCCTAATTTGGTCAAAAGATTGGACTCATATATTGAGAGTTAGGAATTCTGACTAACTCCCCACTAGAGGACTTACTCTCACTTATTTTTAATCTAACCGCCATAAACGCTCGTTATTATCCAGGAAAAGACAAAGCACTGTAATGTAAATATCCATTCTCGTTCGCTGTCAAATTTTCATTACGTCTTAATAACAATCTGTTCTGTTTAAAGTTGCTAAAGTGAACTTTTATGATTTTCCCATTATTACACTTTAGCCATAGAGTTTCTCTTTAGATCATTACTTCTTATGTAGTCTAATTTAGGTATATATTGACTAATTTACTTAGTTACTAATTTTACAGCCTGTCTATTTCGACGTTTTTTTTAATAAGAAAGGTTTTTATGGCATCCCGGTTCCCCACGTCCTTATGTGTTTAAATTCAGCTTCCCTCGTCACGAAGCTGGTAAGTTCATCTCATGCATACAGCGGTTGAAGTTTAAGTTTGTTACTCGCTTTTTTACAGCTTGACTTTCCGTTCGATATTAATTTCCATCAGAATTACTGACAGCGAGTCAATGGTTCGGGCTCATGAAGCGGAACGTAGGATTAAGCGTGATACTATATTTAAAAAAGTGTTTAAACGCGGTCCGCGATCTTGTTGGAAAATAGCTCTATTATGAAAAGAAGGAAAACTTATTGTAAAATAATGACTTAAAAGTAGTCACCTTTTAAATGAAATCAAAGATATCCATCATTAAATTTTAATAGAATTCGAGCGGTGTGAAATCGTGAAACTCCACGAAGCTTTTCGCGATCCGGAATTTTGTAATTAAATTGACTATAATTTTTAAGTTGAATGCAAATTAAAAGAAATTAGTCCTATTGTAAATCTTACCCACCTTTCTGCTTCATTTTCATGTAGGAATAATTTAGAAGGAAATATAAATGTCCAAAACATTTGCTTTGTCTAAAATAAGCGGTCAAAAGGGTCATCGAGATCTTCCCTTAGAGTGTCCTAATTTCAGTGTTCTTTCTGATAGGAATAATTTTCATTATTTCCTCAGTTATTTTGAAAATCTCATTGGTTACAAGTCTGATTTTTGCCATTCAGCTAAGGTCGCTGCTTTGAAAAGCTACCTTAGAGAATTTGCTTATTCGCATTCAAACACCTTCAGAATAGAGTAGTCAATTATGAAATTGCTTTTAAGTCATTAAAGAGAAGGTTTTCGATGTCCTTTTCATATTTGATGACTATTTTTAGAGAATTTTGACCTGGAAAGCAGGAGGAGACTTTAAGTTGGATGCAGGTCCAGACTTCTTAATGAAGTTATGGTGATCTCATCCGACTTGCGGAGATATGGTGTCGATCTAAGTTTGGATGCGTCAGTGGATGAAAAATTCATGGTTCACGTCCTATTTAGTAAACTAGCCGTACCATTAAAAAAAAAAGAGTACCTTATGTTATTCTAGGTACGAACTAACCTTCGCCTGAGAAAAATTTTTAAACCTAAACTTCAATTTTTGAAAAGTATGAAAATATTAGAACAAAAACAAGGAAAAACAAACAAAAAATCAGAAACGAATATTTAAATAGCTTTGTATTATTATAAATTGACCTCTTGAGAATAAATTGGACGATAGAAGGTATGACCTCTGAAATGGTGTTTAGATATTAATTTTTAGATGATGAAAGAAAATGAATATAGAAATTTTATGATAAGAACTTTGAATAATATGATTACGAATGTTAGAAATTAACTTTGTAACATAAAACTGGTTGACCCTTTGAAAAGTATTTTTTCTCCTTACCCGCTAACACCAAAGTTAAATTTTTGACCTCAACTTTGCGACTAAAATGGTAGAGTATATCAATATCATTTTTCAAAGCAGTAAAACCATATATTAAGTACCGACGAGGCGAATCTGAAAAGTTTTACTCTAAGAAACTCTTATTTAATTTTAAAGAATTTTAAGGCTATTTCGCTGACAGCAAATAAAACCTATTCAAGCTCCGTCTTCGTTCAACAGCGTCAAGAAAAGAAGAAGGGGAATGTGGCCCAATTAATTACAGCACTTTCACATGATTAATCAGATATTAGGATTTTGATAACAATGTCGTCAGACCAGATAACCACTAATCTGGTCAGCATTTTCTATAGCAGTTTGGTATCTCCTCTATGAATTCTACTAAATTGATATAGTGTCGAAATTAAGGGAAATAACATTAGTTTAAAGTTGCTATTTCTATAGCTAATCCAAAGAAGCGTCAACCTGAGATGTGCCAGAAGAATTGTAGATGATAGGTAGATGATAGCATAGCTAAACTCTGCGGTTCTTTCATCTTTACTGCACAAAACACCTTTAAGCAACTTTATATCTCAGTTTAAGGCAGCTTACAGTGGCTTTTCACAAAAATTGAAGAAGTTAATCTGGCTGATGTTATACCTGAGTAACTTTCTACTGCGAGATGTTGCTGAGGTTGAAATGACGAAGTTATCCAGATTAGCTATTCTAGCTTTCAATATTGCAGAATCAAGGATTGTATCTTGATTTTCTAATAAACCAAGACAATTAGCTGTATTTTAGTTGACATCACGTACTATAGACTTGCCTGGAAACGTCAATCAAACAGTTACTCACAGTTACTTAATGGTTATAATATTCAGGACGAGGTGGATACTAATCAAAGTCCTCTGTGTTAGCGTCGTTGTCAGTTGAGCCACCGAAGGTAACGTCATCAGCATGAACAACTGCCTCTTAAACTTCTTCAGCTGAAGCTGTAAATTAGTACAACGTGATAAGACAGTAATTTTTAAGTGCATGATAAGTATGGCAATGGTGTTAAACTTCAAACTTTTTATAATGGTCAAAGTATTTAGTTTTAATTTCTTCTTGTGTATATCCTACAGTCTTTCATTCCTCGCTGCTTAGTTCTGGGTTCTTTCTCCAAGATTTTGCTAAAACCAGACATATGAAATTTCCTATCAGTCTTTTTTTTTCGTAGGGCAACAATCTGTTGTTCTCTATTTCCCTTTATTGCACCATGAGCTCCTATATCAAGCAGCTTGTCTAATTTCATCAAAATGCTCCTCTTCTTCCAATAGTCTTACTTGCTCTTCCTCTGTTTTTCACCAGAGCCCGATGTTTCTTAGGTAGTTTCATGAAAAACTTTATTGCATTGTACTTGGTAATTGTCTTGATCCTAGCGATTTGCCCGAATACGATGATAGATTAAAGAGATCTTGAAATTTGGACGTTCCTGCATTTTCCGGTATATTTTGAAGAATATGGAATATGAATCGCCTGTCTATTGTTGGAAAGCTGGAAACCGCTGATAAATTTTTCAGTGATAGATCTGGTAGATATCTTACTTGACTCTTACTGCCTGTGTACAGTACATGAAGGCTCTGAGGTATCAAATTTGCGCCCACAGAGCTGATTTATATAACTAGTGTTTTGCATACACAATCATACAATTTAGTTTCAATATTTCAGTATCCTGTTATATCATATGCAAATTTCTTTATGTTTCTACTCAGCACCTTTGCTGAATTAAGATCTCTTCGCATCTATTTTCTTCTCATGTACCAATGATATGTTAACCATGTCAAAACAAACCTTGTAATGTTTACACTTGGACAAAATATATTCAGTAATAATACACTGAAGTACCAAATGTCATGGGATAGCAGTATGTAAACGTACCGTGACTTCATGGATTTTCTTCAGATATTTATTCGTTGTGATCTGATATCTCGTAGGACAGTATGAACGCCGACGGGACTGCTCATGGCTAGGAGGCGTGAATTACCGGGATTCGAACGGAGAAGGATAATGAGTGCAAGAGAGTTGTGCCATCCATTTCTGAAACAGTGAGAGACTTCAAAATCCCTTAATCTCCGGTGCCAAGTGGGCGTAAAAGAATACCTCATGGTAAGCAATACCACCCACCGCGGGCAGCGCAGTGGGTTCGACCATGAGTGTTTTATATTCGTGACCAGTGGCGTCTGGCTAGAATTGTGCCTAGTAATACACAGGTGCTAGTAGCTCAAGTTTTTCAATCAATCAGGTGTAAGCAAGGGGTTCCATACTAGAAAACTGTGGTCAATACGGCCCATCATTTAAAAGAAATTGAGTCAGTATTAAATGGAAGAAATTATGGTTGCCGCATAGACTTAATTTACTTACAATTTTACACAGGTTACACAAGTCAATTAATTGGAAACAAAATACCCTTACTGGAACATATACACGAATTTCGTGTGTTATTATAACTTTTAATAGGATATTACAATACTTTTACATGCGATAGGATATCCAAGAGAATGTTTATCTTCTTAAGAGAATTACAATAATTCTACACACCTTTCCCTAGTCACTTATTATACTAACTGTGAGCATGGTACACACATTACTATTGACGTGTATACTCGTGTACATATAATCACACATACTTCTTCTATCGAGCGACCATCTGAATAATTCTTTATTATAAAAATGCTGCTTCTCTCATCTCATGTGTAATGCGAATCAATAGTCTTCTTAGCAATATGGACAGGCAGGTCTCCCATAGAAGAAAATTTCAGTACTGGCTAAAATCATACACTCATTTTACATTAAATAAATAACGGTAATTAACCAGATTACCTGTCTAAATATTTCAGTTATACATACTATATTTACTGTACGTGATCAATACGGTTAAAATGTAAGTCTATCAGGAAGGTTAAGGTTGCATCAAAATGCAAGAATTTCAAGCCCTCCAAACCATGGCAGTGTGCAAAGATAGTATTTATTGATATCTCAATTAAATAAAATGTGGCTCAGATTTTTAATTAAAAATATGCAGTTTTGCTCATGTCTAAAATTTACGAACACCATTTTTAATTCATTTTTTAAATTTTTCAGCAAAGTTCAAGATTATCGAAAGTAAACAGTGGCAAAAGAGGGAAATAAGTGCCAAGTTAAATGGTTGTGTAGATAGAAGACTGTAGGAAAAGGGCATGAAATACTAAAGAACGAGAGTAGCGTGATTGAGTTGCAAAACGGCTTTCTGCGTCGCCGACTCACCCTTGGGAAGCGGTTTATTGACTGCGTCATCTCAAGTTTAAAACTAGACTAATTCAATTGAAGCTTTCAAACCTCTGGTTTCCACTTCTGGGCACACTATATTTGACTCATGCCAGACAATTTGGGCATTGCTAGGAGAAGAGCAATGAGTACTTCTTTGCTTACACCAACATTAGTGTTGTGGTTCTAGCATATTTTCACATTGGATGAAATTGCGACATTTATTTTAAATTTGATATTGTTTTAAATAGTTAAATCGGTATATATATTTATATATATATATACAAAATGTACTCATTGAATGAAGATTAAGCAACATCACCATTAAGCTCTTTGCCACGAAATGTGGCCAGCGCGCTTCACCGCCCCTAAAGCTACCCGCCCCTCCCACCCGCTTTCACCATATTTTAATCACAAAGACACCTATCCTTTTGTCCCCACTGAAAGACTTTCAAAGTGATAGGGTGGAATGTGTTGTAGCATCTCACCCAGACAGCATCCATTCTTGGGCAGAAATATCCTAGCAAGATCCATCACAAAAACCCTCCATAGATTCTTAGCATGCACAAAACCTTCCACCTGGTCTCTCGCACTTCTCACCCCGATTACACTCACTCTCATAGACTATGTACACACGACCACTCCACCTTAGAGCAGTCTCATTCAATTTCATTCACATTAATTATAGCACAAGCATACTCTCATACATCTACCTGGCATATACCACACTCTATATAAGTCTAAATATCGCGTACATAAGTGTAAGCAGAAATACTCCGACACAAGCTGCGTGCCCTCCCGTATCTTTAAATGCACCTCTTGCCTCGAATTCTGTTTGCCCCTTTTCGCGCCATCGTAAACTCCGAGATGGCTCGAAGGCGTGAAAGACATACTGTCTGCCCAAAGATAAAAAAAGGTCTTTCGCGCGACGATACGGATCTTAAGAGTATTCGATTCTCTCTCTCGATTTCTGCTCGCGAGGGAAAAAATAAGGAAAACTTCTCCCTGGATTCAGGCAGAAGATCTTGGACCTACGTCGAGTTTGTGGGGAGCCCGATCAACAAAGGAAACCGTTTGCCTGCTGCAAGGAAGGAACTTCTCGGGGAATTGGTTGTTGCTGTCACGGTACTTGTAGGTGCCAAAATTCTCGCAGCCTACCCCCCCCCCCTTCCTTCAGAGTCTTAGTTTACACAGGACATCCCTCTGCGGATTACACTAGACGTAGCTAGGTAATCGGTTTTGGCTACCCACTCCAGGAGCTGAATAATCGGACAGGTACTTCAAGGAAAAAGTCCGACTTGAGTCACCGTTTGGCTCACCTTCGTGATCTGGCAAAGGATCAGCATATCACCGGTCTAGGATTACCCTCTCATTCGGTAACCTCAGACGGCCGGACTAGGTGCGATCATCATCCCTAGAAGAAGATCTTCACCGTCCCCTTCAAAAATACTTACGAACTCAAAGGTATCGTTAATTGAATTATCCCCTCCCCTAACTTTACCAGTTTATTTGTGAACTAGAATTACCATCCCGAGCCCATAACCTCGAGTATTAGACGTGATTACTTAATTCAGTGTTTAATTCAATAATAATATTCCATTCATGCTGTCGAGTGTCATTAATACGCAAGCATCCCAGTGAGTAATTTTCAAGTAATCCCCACGACATTTTTGTAGACTTATTTATTCAGTGCAAGATTAATCCTATTTATATTTATATGCGCTGTTGCTTATTTCAAATTCATGTACATTAAAGATTAATTTTCTATATGTGTGTTTAACTAATTTGGATGATCCTTTGGCAATTATTAAGCAATCCACTCGGCTTAAATCTCAATATTACACCGATCCACGCATGGTTGGCTTTTACTGAGTAGGGACACACTCAGCCGATCATCATCTTAGTTTTTCTCAAAAGGTACGCACCGAGGTTATTCTTATTTACCTGAAGTGGCTATGGTAGGTGTATTGGATACGCTTCACCTCCGCTTTACCTCGGTGCGGTAATAAAATATATGTCCAGGAAGTGTGACTGGGATTACCCACTCACTAAACCTCGACGCACTCAAACCCCCATTTTACCTTAAACTCTAATCACCCCACTCACTTTCATACCATTCAAATCCTTGCAATCGCAATCTGCTTCATATTTATCACTCTCTTTTACATCATACACTCATACCACACCTTACTTCATTCTCATCTCAACCAGGAATTTGTGTTTTTTAATTCAACTTGAGTCCACAGATGTTTCAAATTGTGTACAGTTGCTGTATTTTTCGATACGCAGGACGCCATTCTTTTACACAATGGATTCTAGGAACACCAATTGCGCACTCAGCTCAAATCAAATAAGATTAGAAAATGACAAGCATCTTCAGAACAAAGTTAACTGAGAATATTACAGATGAAATGTGGGTGATGATCTCAAGGTGATATTTTTTAGACTAAGTTTATAAGGAGGGTTTACTAATTATCCACGTTTGCTAAACATGTAGAGCTGTAACACGATGGACAAGTATTACAATAATTTGGCCTAGCCTGTCCGACTCAGCCTTAAGCCTGAAGCATCTAATGAGATAAATAAGAATCAATAATATTGTGGAGTGTTAACTATATGGCAAAGACAGCTAAATACAGGCAGGTGTACAGTCATGCCAAAATGTTTTGAGACTACTATCTTTCATATAAGAAAACTAATTTCACTATCCAAACGTTTTAGTTTCTTTTTGCTTTTTTGGATCATAATTTGTTGGTGAAATAGACAAGATTTAAAGCCCAAACTCATTTTATTAATAAATACAGTCAATTGATGCAGCAAGGCAATATTTAAAATGATGTCTCTTGTTTTTTTAGGAATGATTCAATTCGTTTCTGTTTAATAATCACCTGCAACTGCACATAATTGGTTGGTTTTCTGTTTATGAACCGCCAGTTTGATCGGCGCCCACATATTCTCTATTGTTTTCAAATCTGCCGAAACCCCGAGCCAAGGTCCCGAAAGTGCAATGTTATTTTAGCCAAAAACTTTAATTGCACTTTTGTTTCGTGACAAGGTGCTCCATCATGCTGAAAATTACAGTTATCTTTGTCAAATTTGTCCTGAACTGTTGGGAAAAGGTATTGATGAAGTACCTTTTTGCTACCATTTTGACTTTATGGATCACTCGGGTGACCTTAGCCCTGACAGTCTTACTAATCATTATATACCCCCCTCAACGCCCCTTGCCTAAAAAGGTGGGACCCTCACCTTAGAAGGGCGAAGGAAGAAGTTACCCTCGGGATGTGTTATGGGTAGAAGTGTTGATACTCCAGTTTCAGAAAACGAATCAACCTCAACCGTGTCAGAAATATAATCGGGTAGAGTTTGGAAAATTAAAAATATTTAGTAGCTTTGCTTAGCGACTTAAAATGCCTTTAGGCGTGCAAAAGTTAGAAAAGTCAGAGTTTTATCAATATTTTTACCTAAAAATCAAAAGATATCGTTATTTAACTTTACGATTCGATCGTTAGACCACTTTCGGAGTATAAATTCTAACTATTTTGTCCAAATCTGCGAAAGAATGTAAAAATGGTTAAAGGCGGAGCGCCGCGAAACTGAGATGGTTTCAGGTTTGCGAGAGAAATTAGGTTCAAGGTGTTCATTGGGAATAAGCAAAATTAGTGATTTCTAAATTAAAGTAAAGAGAAAACAAACCAAGGTATCTCCTACTGAAAGAAAGAGAGATCTGTAAATACAAGGTAAGGATAGAGGAATTTAAAATGTGTCGAATAAATATATTTGCAGATACTCTACGAGAATTGGTACTGGTAAGCCACGCAATCGTCTAGATGATAACTGCCTTATACTGAGCTATACTTAACATAACGCTCCCTTGCAAGCTACACATTGGGGCAAGGAGGATAAGTCATCCCTCAAGGTTACAGAGATCGTAAGGCTTATTTCTCCCGCTGCACCTTCTTCCTCACATACTAGGGATTGTGGGTTAAACGTATACAAGTTTATACTCGTAAAATATCAAAAGATTTTACAGTGTTTAACCTGATTTATTCTTTGAGTTAACTCAAATAAGATAGGTAACAAGGGAATCAAGCAAAGGATGAGCCATTATAAAGTTAATATACTGAAGATAATCCCCACTTAGAAGGCAATTAAGTTTTAATCGCTTGTTAAAAACAATATAAATTGATAGAATTAACATCACTTAAAGTCTCTTAAATAAGTATTTCCGAGAGATTGTTAGGTTCTAATTTACTGGGCTAGCTTTTAGTGGACCACTCGGTTTTTCTGGCCTTATAAACTTAAAACTGACTTGCTTCAACTGACTCATGACAAAAAAGTTAACGCTGGTGTCTTCTTGGGACCACAAGCGAAAAAGATACTAAGCCGCTATGATCTTGAAGACCAAAAGAATGAATCAGGTGATTTTACGTTGACGGTATTTGGTCGTTTAATTTTAATTAATTACATTCTAGATCGGGCATTGAAATCTAAAATCATCGCTTCTGAATTCCAATGCCCGATCTAGAATGTAATTAATTAAAATAAAACGACCAAATACCGTCAACGTAAAATCTGGATCTCTCCTAACGTTACATAATTTGAACAGCCCAGTTAAAGTACTTCAATTGTCTCTCATTTTCCTTAACAATGGTGCATTTTTTTAAGTAACTAAATAATTTTTTTTCCGTTATTATAAGTAACTTTAAAAAGTAACGAGAGAATGTAATAAATAAAGTAATTTTGAGTTAGTAAATATAAAATTAGTGTAAAGATTCTATAGATAATAATTTCAATCTTATTTCCGCAATATAAATCAAGTCGATTTGTCGATAAAAATATAATATTTGTTCTAGAGCTTTTAAATAGGAAAAATTGTTAATTCTCCCTTTGTATGGTTACGAAATGTAACAATTTCTCCTATTTAAAAGCTCTAGAACAAATATTATATTTTTATCGACAAATCAACTTGATTTATATTGAGGAAATAATTTACAACTTCAGCTGAAGAAGTTTAAGAGGTAGTTGTTCATGCTGATGACATTACCTTCGGTGGTTCAACTGACAACGACGCTAACACAGAATACTTCGATTAGTATCAGCCTCGTCCTGAATATTATAACCATTAAGTAACCGTTTATTAGAAAATCAAGATACAATCCTTGATTCTGCAACATTAAAAGCTAGAATAGCTAATCTGGATAACTTCGTCATCTCAACTTCAGCAACACCTCGCTGTAGAAAGTTACTCAGGTATAACATCAGCCCGATTAACATGTTCAAGTTTTGTGAAAACCAACTCGAAGCTGCCTTAAACTTGGATAGAAAGTTGCTCAAAGATGTTTTGTGCAGTGAACATGGAAGAACCGCAGAGTTTAGCTATGCTAGTGTATAGCCCACATTCATACACTATGAGAAAATTATTGTGACTACCGATCATCTACAATTCTTCTGGCACATCTCAGGTTGACGCTTCTTTGGATTAGCTATAGAAATAGCAACTTTAAACTAATGTTATTTCCCTTAATTTTGACACTATATCAAATAAAGTAGAATTCATAGAGTAGATACCAAACTGCTATAGAAAATGCTGACCAAATTAGTGGTTATCTGGTCTGACGACATTGTTATCAAAATCCTAATATCTGATTAATCATGTAAAAGTGCTGTAATTAATTGGGCCACATTCCCCTTCTTCTTTTCTTGACGCTGTTGAGCGAAGACGGAGCTTAAATAGGTTTTATTTGCCGTCAGCGAAATAGCCTTAAAATTCTTTAAAATTAAATAAGAGTTTCTTAGAGTAAAACTTTTCAGATTTACCTCGTGAATATTTAATATATAATTTGTTTGAAGATGTATCTGAGCGCTCAATTCAACATCGGCTGCAAAAGGAGCTAGGATTGCCATCCCGGCAGGCTGCCAAGAAACCTTTCTTGAATGCTAAAATGCTCAAGAAAAGAGCCGAGTTTTGTAAAAACACATCAATTGGACTATTGCTGATTGGAAAACAGTTCTATTTAGTGATGAATCCTCCTTTATAACATTCACAAGGTGTCCAAGAGTGGTACACTGCACGCGTGGCTTAGATAGGATTGATACTAAATACACTATAAAGACAATGAAACACCCTCCAATTATGATGGTTTTGGGTTGCTTTAGCTATTTTGGAAGGCGGACTTTCTATTTTATTCCTAAGAACGCAACCATGAATGGTGAAAGATATTTAGCCATGCTAAAGGAAAAACATCCACTGACCCTGGCATTGCATAAGAAAACAACCTTTATGCACGATGGGGCACCTTGTCACAAGGCAAAAATCGTTAGTAAATGGCTCAACGATAATGAAATTGGTGTTCAAGATTGGCCTGGTAATAGTCCAGATCTTAATCCCATCGAGAATCTATGGCTTATTATAAAAAATAAGGCCGAATGTCACAATACTGGCTCGATCCCCAACCTCACAGAAGCCCTTGAAAAGGTCTGTTGCACTGAGATATCACAAGAAATCTGCCAAAATTTATCAAATCGATGCTAGAACTCCTCAAAAAAGTCACTAAGGCCAAAGAACATATGACAAAGTACAGAAGAATCAACTCGCAACTTATACGGGCATGTTTTCTTAGGTTTTAGAGCCATCTATCCGGGAATTACATCCCACAACATCATGAAATTAAGTTATATTTCAGCAGACAATGCCACATTCTATGCTATCAAACACACTAAGAAGTGATTTTAAAAACAATAAAAAGTACTACAAGTACAAATAAAAAAGAACTTCATGCAAAAATTATAAGCTGAGAGGGAAATGATAGCGCCAGATACTTGTGAAAATTTGTTCAATACGTTTCGAAAAATTATGGCTTTAACTCAGGGTAAGGGGGTCCAACTAAGTATTAAGATAGTTATATATATATATATATATATATATATATATATATATATATATATATATATATATATATATATATATATATGTATATATATATATATATATATATATATATATATATATATATATATATATGTATATATATATATATATATATATATATATATATATATATATATATATATATATATATAGTGCCGACACAAAAGACTCCGATCACCATGAGAATTGTACCTATTTTTTATACACAATCAATGTTTAAAAGTATTTAAACCTAATCTATTTGCATAGCTACGTTATACTAGTACTTCGTCATATGTTCTTTGTCCTTAATGACTTTTTTGAGAAGTTCTAGCATCGATTTGATAAATTTTGGCAGATTTCTTGTGATATCTCAGTGCAACAGACCTTTTCAAGGGCTTCTGTGAGGTTGGGGATCGAGCCAGTATTGTGACATTCGGCCTTATTTTTTATAATAAGCCATAGATTCTTGATGGGATTGAGATCTGGACTATTACCAGGCCAATCTTGAACACCAATTTCATTATCGTTGAGCCATTTACTAACGATTTTTGCCTTGTGACAAGGTGCCCCATCGTGCATAAAGGTTGTTTTCTTATGCAATGCCAGGGTCAGTGGATGTTTTTCCTTTAGCATGGCTAAATATCTTTCACCATTCATGGTTGCGTTCTTAGGAATAAAATAGAAAGTCCGCCTTCCAAAATAGCTAAAGCAACCCAAAACCATCATAATTGGAGGGTGTTTCATTGTCTTTATAGTGTATTTAGTATCAATCCTATCTAAGCCACGCGTGCAGTGTACCACTCTTGGACACCTTGTGAATGTTATAAAGGAGGATTCATCACTAAATAGAACTGTTTTCCAATCAGCAATAGTCCAATTGATGTGTCTTTACAAAACTCGGCTCTTTTCTTGAGCATTTTAGCATTCAAGAAAGGTTTCTTGGCAGCCTGCCGGGATGGCAATCCTAGCTCCTTTTGCAGCCGATTTCGAATTGAGTGCTCAGATACATCTTTAAACAAATTATGATGCTCAAACTTAATTCCTTTGGCTTTTATTGTGGTTTCATTAACACAGTACGTTTTATTAATTTATTAGTATGTAAATTCGTCTTTCTAGGTCTCCCACTATCCCTTTTCGGACTGGAGTACCAGAAACATCATCACATATGGCGAGAAACCCATAAATTCACAGTACTTTGAGATATCTCTAAATGTTTTGCAAATTATCGTTTTGATTTTCCAGCCTTAGGAAATGCAACAATAACGCCTATTTTGTCACTTGATAGTGTTTTTTTCGAGGCCATTATAGGCTTTCTCAAAATACAGCACTTTTAGTAAAAAGAGTTGTTATTTTGTGAACACACAGTATGCGCTGGAACTTAACAACAGGTGCACTCACGGCCGCTGCTAGCAGCCAACTTACGCAACACAAGAACCAGCAAGCCGCACGACTGCTCTACAAAACGCATTTACCGCAAGTCTATATCTACATTAGAACATATTTTACAGCTTTCTGAAATATGTAAAATATACATATGTTATGGATGGTGATTGGCTTTTTTACGGCACTGTATATGTGTCCGGCAGAAATGTTGCCCCGATTTCAAAGGTTAATAAAAAACAAACACTTCAAGAAAAAACTTTTTATTTACATGAAGTAGATTAAATGGCATTTATTTTATGTTCTAGTTGACAACTCATCATGACCTGGGGTGGAGAGTATCGAGCATTTGTTTTTGAAGAGTTTGTATATTGTCTTATAGATACTAGAATAGGGTTCTAGCATTTATATCTATGCATTTTGGGTTCAAATCAAAAGCAATTATTCCTCCCTTATTTAAAACACTTGTAAGACATCATGTAGTGCATGCGGTACAACTCTGATCTCGATACATGCAAAAGGATATTGTAATATTGGAAGGTTTCCAGCGTACAGCGGCGAAATTAATTCCGGAACTTAGAAATCGATCGCACGAAGAAAAGCTGAAGCACCTCAATTTACTTTCTTTGAACGATAGATATCTACGCAGCCAACCTTTTGAAATCATTAGAAAATACTAAATGGGCTCCCTATTATTAATAATTACTCAAAATTCAGCTAGATAACTGAGCAGGATCTAGAAATAACTGTTTCAAACTAGTAAACAAAAGAATTAACTGCGATAGCACAAAATTTCTTTTCTTATATAATAACACAAAATTAGAATAACTGGCTACTAATATTGTCTAAAGCACTACAGTATTAAACATGTTTTATAATATAATCGATAAATTTTACTATAAAATAATAGTAGTGAATCTAATTCTTTATCCATATTCTCTCTTTCTTTATCTATTCTTCGCCCATAACTTCCATCCATTCACCGCATTTTTAAAATTTTGCAATCCTGGGCTACTAATAATGCAAGTAACATGGTCAAATTTTTTAAAATATTTAATAAAATATTAAGTAGTATTTATTATATTATTACGATTTAATATTAATCATGCAGGAATATTAAATTATCATATTATATCATCGTACTAAAAAGGAAGAATATTTTCTAACTCTTATTGCATTTAATGATCTTTTAAGCACAGCTTATTGAAAACAACTTGAAATACAACTCCTGTATTGTAGTAAAATGACTAGTTTCCTTTTAAATAAAGTGAAGTGATTTTGCGATATTTTCCTTCCGTACAAAAGGGTTCGTGTCAAAGTGATACTACAATTTGGAACCCTTAGATTATTAGATGTTTGATAAGTAATTAAATTGTTGCTTCAAACATAAGAAGACAAATACAAGAATATGACCAAGCCTTAATAGTAGAAAAAGAAGTCTAGGTCTATTTTATTCTAGTGCCAGTAAGTCATTTATAGTGTATAGTAATGTTTAACTACTTGGAAGATAACAAAATAAAAAAAAACATAATCGCCATTGCTTATTGCATGAGCTTTAAAAGGGTAGTACTGTTATGTAGGCAATGAAAAATATCTGAAGAGTGCTCCCTTATCCTATTAGTGCTCGGATAAAATGGATGAAAAACGGCAATTTTATTCTCTCCAATAACTCGATAAGTCTCGTTATTATGCCAAAACTGGATGTACTATCTTCAATTTGGCTTCCCAATTATCTCATGATTGATAACCGAAACCAACGTTATATATACTATCTAAAACAGTCTCTCTGTCTGGTAAAACAGTCGTTCAGAAATGTAATGTTACAGCTGACCAAAATCTTGGTGTTAAATGTAAACGAAAAAAGTAAATAATAGTAATTATCATTAAATGAGGCACTTGTGCAGAGGCCAAAACAAGAAATTCAGCAACGAAGTTTCAAATGTGTAGGGCGTTGTCAATTATGTGATACTGGAAGAAGTAAAGACCAATACTACAACCGTTTATCACCAGTAACTTGGAGTAAACAAAGCCTTATTTCGACAGTGGCCGGCTATTTTAAACAGAGAAGTTATCATTCTCGAGCCCAACATTATACAAGCTTTGTCCGCAAGACAAACCCAAGAAAAGCTTAGATTATTATGACGGGAGGTTTTTCCCCACCCTTTATTACATCAGATTTAACGCATACGGATTATCACTTATTTCACTCCCTAGATTATTTAATAAGAGGCAGAACTTTTAGAAAAAAGAACCTGAAAAATGTTTTGGGAAAGTTGGCGAAAAAACGCTTAATTTTTAAACAAGGAATTCAAAATTTGTCGTTTTGGTGCATTTATTGAAAGAGAATTAACAATAAATAGGTTAATTAAACATCTTTTGCATTTGTTTTTGTCTCTCTTTTTTAATATTTGTATTTCTATAGGGCCTAACTTACTAAATTTCAAATTAAACCTTTTCCTCAGGTAATGTGAATGAAAGTGAATTTTCTTGGTTTCTGCTCCTGCAATGTCTTTCTCGCAGTGGAGGCGATGGCAGAACGTCAGTGGGATGATTATTTATTCATTTCTCTGGTCGTTTTTCATTTCAGAGCTCATAGAAAGCGAAACCACTCACAAATCTCTCAAAATTAAATTCCTCCCTACTAATATTAACAGCGCCGCCCATCCGCAAAATTCGGGTAGTCTTTTTGATGTTTTTCTCTGGAGAGTTTTCAGCGTCAATTTCAATTACTTTATCAGTCTTTAGAAAGTCACTTTATCCATTGAGTTGATTGGAGTTCGGGAAAAAGAGTCACAATAGACAAAAAGATGGGGGGAGGTGTCTCAAAGGCAGCTATGACATAATCACGTCGAGGGAGAATTAATATCCCCCTACCCCTCCCACCCCCCAACACCCGCATTCCTTTCACAAGAAAAGCATATTTCTTCCGCTCATTTTGAAATCCTCCTTGAAATGAAATAAATCCGCTTCCACAAACCCCTATATTTTAACATCTTCCCCCTTACCCTTCCCACATTCCTCATTCTCCTAAGGAAATTGCAATCTTACTCCAATTTAAATCTAAATCCGTTTATGCAGGATTTTGAACGCTGTTATTTGCATAACATTAAAAATAGAGCTATCCCCCTCCCCCGTCTTTCGGAATTTTCATTTCTCCCCCCTTGATGTGGAATCTACTATAAATCTGCCCTGACCGTGGATACGGGCCAAGAAATGGGTGCAAGCGTATAACTGTCATTCTTAAAACTCCCTTATTTATCTCAACTCTTTTCGCCATCTTTGATAGAATTATCATTAATTGTTTTTCCTGCCAGTGATATTTGGCGGAAATGTGTATTCAGGATTCTTACATGTTCTTACCGTTATTCGTTCTCATTAATTCGTTTCTTAATTGGAGTTTCCGTCGCCTCTTGCTTACTGCTTAACCTGCCTGTTTCGGCTCATTTCTTCATGGAGATATTTGGGTACTTGGAACTTCGACCGATGAGCCAAAATCCATGAATTTAAAAGATGTTAAGTTGTCTAAGAGTCTCAATAAATCATACTATAGGAATAATCCTTTAGATATCAATTCAAAGGGGGCAAAACAAAGACAAACTGTTAATTTATTTGCATGATAAGTTACTAATAATTTTTTCTTTTTTTTCTTTTCAGATATCGCCTCTATGTATGAAATGAATAGTACAAGCAAAAAAAAGTTCGTCAGTATTCGGAAGAATATTTACAGTTCGAATTTATACCTGCCTCTCATAATGAACGATTTCATTTTTGCCTATTATGCCAACGATGTTTGAACAATAAATCAATAAAACGAGGTCGTTTGGAAGCACATTTCAAAGCTAAACATAAAATTCACATTATTTCACCATTAAAGTATTTCAAAACCCTGAAAGTATAGTTTGAAAAAGATCTACATTGAATTCATTTTTTTATGCACGAAACACAGCCAATAATCGTATTCTTCAGGCCAGCTATGAAATTTCTCTCCATATAGCAAAATCAGCAACGAATCATACTATTGGTGAGAATTTAATTAAACCAGCAATATCATTTTTTAGCAAAACACTTCTGCAATAAAATGATAAGGATGTTGATACCATTTCTAATTATCACATTAAAAATAGTTACGACTGTATTAAAAAACTCAACTCCATCCCTGATTCTAATAACTTATCCCTTGTTAGTTTCTAGGTTTGTTCTCTTTTTAGTAAAGTGCCTGTAAATGAGCTTTTCCCCTTCCTTAGTGATAAATTACGTAACTTTGATATCCCCTTGTCAGTTAACATTTTCATTGAACTCATCTCAATGTGTACTAAATAATGTAAGTTTTCTTTTAATGGTAAATTTTACCACAAAAGTTTGTTTGGTTATGGGAAATTGCTTAACCCCTGTTCTTTCCAATATATATGTATGGAATTTTTTTAAACTACCTTACTCCCCACTATTATCAATTTTACCCTTGTTTGGTTCCGATATATAGACGATATTATATGTTCGTGGCTTCTTCTAAGGATGTTAATTGTTTTCTTACAGACCATAATTCTCCGGTTCCCTCTATTAAATTTACCCTTGAACTCGAACAAAATGGTGTCCTCCCGTTCAAGATCTACTTATTCATAGGACTCCATCTGGATTTAAATTTTCCCGATATCGTAAGGCTACCACTGCCGGTTCTTATATTCATTTTTACTCAGGTCATAATGATAACGTCAAACGGTCTGTATTTATTTCAATGTTTCTCCGGAGGTTGCGGGTCGCCAGCCCGGAATTCTTGGATCTTGAGATTTTCAAGATCTTTGAAATAGGCAACTGTCGTCGAATAGCCAGACTCTATATAAATATATATATGCCTTTGGAGGTTTGCGTCGAAGTTTGTTTAAGATTCGACCTTAGCCAGTTCTTGAACTGGAAATAGTTTAGAATTCAATGGGGATGGTGTACTTTTTAATTGCGGGGTTCTTTAAAAATAAATAATTCAGAGTGCAAGTAGGCTAAATATTAACAGGTCGCTGGTACTCGTTTAAGGTTGCAAGAAAAATACAATAACAAAAATATGATTGTACATGCGAAAATTAACTCAGCACGAGTTCAGGTTTGTGATTAAAAGGAGATTTTAATCTAGGGTTCACACCAAAGAATGAGAAGATTTGGGTATACCAGATTATAGGAGAATGTAGGCGTCAACGATTGCAACTACTTACGTGTTCGTTGAAAGGAAGCGCCGGTTGGGATACTATGACTATATTGGGGAAGCTGGGTTAACTCACGGGTCGGATGAGGGAGCACACGTGGTTTAGCCTTCGGAGATGGAAATCCTCGTCAGATACTCGCCGATTGACTATGGCAGAGTTCACGGAGATCGATTTAGCCTTCGTCCTAGAATTAAAATCGCCCGTATCTCCGACGGGTTGGCGTGTCCTTTGCTCGTACGCTGTGATAAGCGGGAAAGTTCTAGATTGCTACACGCTAAACCGAGTCGGGGGATAATAGAGTATAGAAGTGCATATGCATAAAACTGTAGCCTAGATGGCAAAATACACACTAATTTATACTCTATAAATGTTAATGAGAGAATTATTGAATAAAATTATTCCATAAGAAAATTCCATTACTCAGCGAATGGTGAGTTTCTGCTTGACGACTTTTACGGGAAATAGTTTGGGAATGAATGAATAAAGCAAATATTTATAACAAAATATATATTATCATTATAGATTACAAGTAATTATTAATGTAGAATATGTAGATTAGGTTGAATTAACAGAAATTTGAATAAGTTACAAAATATATATATATATATATATATATATAGGAGGGGCGGTCAATAAGTTTTGCAAATCGGTAGGGCAAAGCAGAGGAAGGAGGGTGGCCGTTTGTGGGGGTGTTAGGACAAGTTATGACAAGTCAGGACCTGCAGCCGCACGCTCCTGCCTCGTCTATTTAAGAAGCAGTAGTTGATTGCAGATCCTCAGTCACAAATTTTTCAACAATAGAGAAGGTTCAGCACCGCGCAGTAATCAAATTTTGACCAAGGAAGGCAAGAATACAAAAGAAATCCATGAACGCATGGTTGCAGTGTACACCGACACCTCGCCTTACTATGTAACCATTGCTCGCTGGAATAGGGAGTTCCGCCATGGTCGTGAGTCCCTTGAAGATGACCCCCGTCCAGGATGCCTGTCAGACGTGACCAACGAGGACAATGTAGCCTGTGTGGAGAGGTTGATCCTCGAATATCGACGTGTGAAGGTAAAAGAAATCGAGCGAGAACTTGGAATATCACATGGAAGTGTTATCAACATCATCCACGACAATTTGGCCATAACCAAGATCTCTGCCAGTTGGGTCCTTAGAAACCTCACGCCCCATGATCGACTTCAACGTCGACAAAGTGCAGAAGGCCAGAGTGGCACAAGCTGCCCTGCGCGAGTGCGGATATGAGGAGCTTAACCATCCTCCATACAGTCCAGATCTGGCCCCTAGCGACTACTTTTTATTCCGCCAGCTCAACGCTGCACAGCGTGGACGCCGGTTTGGGGACGATGATGATGACGATGTCCAGCTCGCCGTCCAGGAGTGGATTGAACAGCAGTCGGGAGATTTCTAGTTGTCGGGCATTCGAAGCCTCAGGGACAAGTGGCGCAAGTGCATTGAAAGTCGAGGGTAGTTATATTGAAAAATAATAAAACACTTTTCCTCATATCTCGTTTCCTTATATCCGAATTGCAAAACTTATTGACCACCCCTCGTATATAGTTCGTCGTGAATGAAAGTACGGAGGGAAATAGTCGAAATTAAGATCATGGGAATAATAATAATGGGCAATAATGACAAGAACAATTAGTTAAATGGTAATTATAATAATTTTTTTCTAGGCAACTTGTGTGAGTGGCAATGAGGTAAATGTAATTTGTAGCTAATTTAATCAGGAATCACGAAATAAATAATTTGTATGAAAGTATAATTCGGGGGTAATTTTAATTGTAGCTAATAGAATCACTAATTCTGGGTAAATGTAATCGTAAATAATTAAAATCACGATGCTTAAAAGGAGAAATTTATGAGAGTCTGGAAAGGAAATATAAGGAATTAAACAATGTTTTTGTTTGTAAAAGTTGAGGATGAAAAGGAGAAAGAATGCAATTAACCTTGATGCTTCGTGATGGCGAGAGAACAAGTGAATATTTTTTCCCCCATGCGGAATATTTGGAAGCGTTGATACCTGCGTGGAAATGTTGCCAAATGTTTTTGAAGACTTTATTTTACAAATATATAATAATTAAGAAAAATCAGATAAATTTTTATTGTTATTCATATATATATATATATATATATATATATATATATATATATATATATTTGTATTTGCAGAGCTGCAACAAGATGACCTGGCGGAAGCCTCCATGACTCGCGCGATCTTGGGAAAAGGCAGCGACTCCTTCGAGGGAACCAAAATAAAGTTGGCGTAGAATGTTCGAAGAACTTCGATCTATGCCGTATGGCAGGGAGAGTGGGTAAAGGCCATGCGAGACGAGGAAAATGTGTCCCTAAGTGAATGCAGTTGGGGTGCAATAAAACGGCGTGGACCGCATTCTCGCCGTAGATCAGCCTTGCTTCCAATGCTCCATGCGGTGATCTCAAGACCACGGTGGTACAGAAGGGCACGGGGTCGCCCTTCGACCTTATTCTTCTACAGTAACAATCTTTGCTACGCTAAAAAATCTCTTGCAGGATGGCTAGATTTGGCAAAAAATCCCTTTACAGAACTGAAATCCGTCCCGCAAACAATTTTAAGAACTCCCTAGTTTTACCATTATCTGAGTCCTTTTCTTTGCTTCCTCACCTCTTAAATAAGTTAAATATTTCTGTCATATTCAAGTATCAGTCTACCATGTGCAAAATGTTGATTCATAATAATAACAATAGTATATAGGGGATTTATTCTGTCGATTGTTCAGTTTGCCCTAGCAATACTTTGGGGAAACTGGTTAATCATTAAGTGTACGCTTGACGCAATATTAATACAACATTAGGAGGGGGAAAAGCAGTAGTGCTTTCATTCATTAATTCCTCGCCTAATTTTAATATATTCCCCAGTCTATTTAAAAAGGACCCGGTTATTAAGAGGCTTATTTATAACTAAATTGTCCATTTTAAATTTTAGCGCTTTGATTTATTGATTTTTCTCTTATTTATTTTTATGTTTTTACAATTAAGTGTGTATGTATTTAGTTTAGTGACCTAAATGTCTACATTCTTTGCTCAGAGTTGGAATTTCCGGAAGTAGACCTTATTATCTATCTGGTTTTATACTTTAGATCCCTCTTTGATAATATTTTTCTATTTGGTGTCCTTTCGTTGTACATGGGCGGGGCATTACTCTGTTGTTTCTCATATATATACCACCTTTGTAAAATCATTCGTTATTCCTCGAGAATGAACTGAACAAGTTCGAAAGTATTTGGAATCCGCCTTTCATTTTCCTGTGGGATTTTTTGCATATATATAGTAAGCTTAAAACATATATAGCTAAACACTAGATATCAATTAACATTACATCTTGTGCAGCAGATGGTTCCCTAGTTTGATAGGCAAGAAATGTGGCTGCTTAAAATTAATGAAGGAAGACGAGCTAGAAATGATGCTTGTGTTTTGTTTTATTTAGCTGCAAAATTTAGTGGCAGAAACAATGTCACCTGTTCTACATGACATCACAAAATCAGTTGTAAAGTGTGTCAACTACATAAAAACCAATGCAAAATGTAAACGTCTCTTTAAACATTTCTTGTCAGTATTTGAATCTATACCATTTAGGAGTTTTGCTTCACACTGATGTAATGTGCTTATCTAAGGGCAACTGCTTGAAAAGATTCATGGAACTGTTCGATATTCTTAGCGATTATTTACATGACAAACTTGAAATTAATCTTCTCGTAAGTATTAATGGCGAAGCATATCTCAGCTATTTAAAAAAAAAAGAAAATTTAAATTAATTTATTACATAAACAGTTGTTTTGCTTCATTGTTTTGATTACAAGCTTTCTCCTGTGTTTCCTAGGTTATATCAGTTTACTGGTTTTACTATTTCGATTACAGTCGTGTTGACCTCCTTTTTAAATAGTTATAATTTATACCTCTATCAAAGATGGATAAATATGTATAACTTTCCTTTTTGGGTTCAATTCCACCTCATAATTTCCTCTGATATTAAAGGTGGTCTATTTTAGGAGTGGATGTCAATCAAAACGAATCAAGTTAAAATAAAAATAACCCATCTCGAATCCTACACCTCAGGTATTTTATCCTATCTCTCAAAATAAGATAACCACCGAAACCTTGGGGTCACTTACCTTCCTGTGATCCCAGAAGTTTCCTAGATGGATCGAAACGCGTAGGTTAAATTAAAGAAAGTGCTAAATTACATTAATTTACTTCTACTTTTGGCAAAATAACAAACTTCAGTCCAGGATGAACTTCGGTACGCTTATCCACAGGTTAAACAATGAAGAAAAGGCGAATATAAGACAAATCGAGAAGATTGAAAAAAGAATTATTAATTCGAAACTAGCGGTCGCTTTTAATTAAACATACTATAATGAAAATATACTGCCCAAATTTACACGTATATATATATATATATATATATATATATATATATATATATATATATATATATATTATATGGTGAAGGCCAAAAATAACCCCATTTTTATAATGTTGTAATTTGTTAACCATTGAAGCATGAAGGTAGAAACAAGTATCATCATAAAGAGCAATATTTGAAATCTTATTAATTCTATAGCCTAGATAGCCCAGGCTTGCGATGGATAGTCTATCCCAGGCTAGGATAGCTAATCTATGCAGATATTAAACAGTTCTCTTTTATCGCTCTCAAAAATGGCACAATTATCTGTTTAACAGCGGAGTTTGTCGTGGAATTAACGATTCGACGTGGCTTCATAATCAAATCACTTCGTCGTTTCCAAGCAAGATGTGATATGCGATTAGATAAAAAAACACTCCAGAGAAATTACGCCAAGTGGAATCACACAGCACAATTCGTAATTTAAATAACGGAAATTCCGGTTGTAAGAAAAGTGTGACGGTAGAAACGAATATTGATAAAGTAAGAACTTTAATTGATGATGATGAAACAAAATCAAGAGAAAATTATTGGCTGTTGAGACCCATTTTAATCGAGAAGCTGTGCGAATTATTCTCAAAATCATCTAATTTTAAAGGCATACAAAAGTCAATGTCATCAATAAATTTCAATGCAGGATGAGCAACGAAGGGTATCATTCTGCCTCAGGGTTAAATAAATGTGCGATAATAAACAATTTGCATTAAATAAGATAATTTTCAGTGATGAAAGTCACGTTTACCTGAAGGCGATGCCAAATAAAAGGAATTATCGGAAGTGGTCACTAATAAAGCCAAATAATTACTTTCAAATACCTTTGTACTCCCCAAAGATAACAGTATGGTAAAGACGATCTATGAACCATATTTCTTTGAAAACCATGAAACAGGAGAAGCTCAGTCATTTAACGATGCCAGAAATCTTTACATGCTCAACGGCACATATCCTGATGAATGGTTTCAGCAGGATGGCGCTACAGACCATACTGCATTTGCACCCTTGAAATGGTTGAAGGCTCGATTTCCTCAATGACTAATGTGACATAGGACAAATTTGCCCTGGCTAGTCAGGTCACTTGACCTGTCACCATAGGACTACTCTCTCACTCGATTTGTAAAAGAAAGTCTAATTGGAGCTGCACCGTCTAAGATCGTTGAACTGAAGAATGAGTTTCGAGAAATCATTGAATCCATCAATGTCAATATTTTGCAGAATGGCAGAAGAAATTTTGTTAATCGTATCAATAAGTGTATCGAGTCCGGTGGTTGTTATTTCTAATGGTAAAAGGTAGCTAATAAAATTTCAAATATTTTTCTTTGTAATGATACTTATTTCTACCTTCAAACTTTAATGGCTAACAAATTACAGCATTATAAATGATGGTACATTTTTGGCTCTCGCTCGGTATACACACACACACACACACACATATATATATATATATATATATATATATATATATATATATGTGTATGTGTTTGTGTGTGGAAAACTCCCAAAGTATCGCGTGAGTAAGCAATAAATGCAACAAAGCCCACAGGGAAAATTAATACGAGGATTCCAAGTACTTTCGAACTTTATTTCGAGTTCTTTGTACTCCTTGATAAAGTACTTGGAATCCTCGAATTAATTTTCCTTGTGGGCTTTGTTGCATATATATATATATATATATATATATATATATATATATATATATATATATATATATATATATATATATATGTGTGTGTGTGTGTGTGTGTGCGTGTGTTACGATTGGTATGGAAGATTACGCCAGTTGACGGCTGGTAACGTCGTCTAATACGACTGGAGAAGGCACGATGCTCGAGGAAGAGGAGACTACCAGTCGCTTGAAGATATGAGTCGGTTATGTCGAATTACACGGGGCAGAGGGACGTAACGAGACAACTTCAAGGTGGTGGATTTTATGCCTGACTTTCTCTGTCCCGTGTAATTCGACATAACCGATTCTTATCTTTAAGCGCCTTCTAGTCTCCTCCTCCGTCGAGCATCGTGCCTTCTCCAGTCGTATAAGAAGACGTTACCAGCCGTCAATTTGCGTAATTTTCAATACCAGTTGTAACCAGTCCGGTATATATATATATAATATGTAAATGGGTAACAGAACTTCGTGTATAAAAATTTTGTCGATGTAGATGTCATCTACATATAATACCACACACATACAGCAGATACGTAAATGACATCGACAGCTACATCAACGTCCAAGTTCAAGAAGATCCTAAGAACATCAAACAGCAATTTTAGTAGAACTCCGTCTTATAATTCACTTATGAATTGAGCTTAGACAATAAACTACCTTTTCTGAACGTAGAGGTACAAAATATCAACGGTGTTTACGTCACAAAATTGTACAGAAAAGCGACAGACATGGGAAGATGCCTCAACGCGGATAATGAATATCCTGGGAGGTACAAAAGAAGTGTAGTCGGCTCATACATCCGCCGAACATACAAATGTTGCTCCATATGGGAACTGTTCCATCAAGAGATCTCTCGCATAAAACAAACTCTCATGAACAACGGTTTCCAGAACAACAGGATTGAAAAACAACTTCAATCGTTTTTAAGAAGGCAATTGAAAGACACGGATGAAACGGGAACTAACCAGGAAGCAGTAAATAACATGAAACTGTATTATAGATATCAGATGTCATCGGTCTACAAAATAGACGAAAAAAAACATCAAAGAGATTGTTAACCGTAACATCAAAGTTGAGAAGCAAAGATTCATATGATTATATATTATAAAACGACAAAAGTTAACAATCTCATTATGAAAAACAACATCTGCCAAAACTTTTCGATCCTGAAATTTACGAACATAATTTACGAGTTTACTTGCCCGAATGAAGACTGAAAGCTTTATAACAACTCAAAATATGTCGGTATGACTACCACCACACTTTCGAGGCGTTTGGCAATGTATCTGCAACATGAACCCCCTAAAAATCATATCATATGGAAACTTTACATAATAACATCAGCTTAGCCAGAGATATATTGGTTCATAACCACGATCAAAATAAAAGAGGGAAATAAAGCCAGACTGAACACCTTAGAAGCCATCTTAATTAACGAAGAAAGGCCAGCTATCAACATTCAGACTACGGGCAGGAATCGAACATTAAAGTTGTTTTAAAATTCCGCTCACACCGTAGTGGCCCAAACCCTTGACATAACGTTCAAGCGAGTAGGGATAAACATCCCCTAAAATCCGTTTTCTTTTTATTCCCATTTCATTCTGACTCTACCATTTTTCACCGATAAAGGAGGAAAGACCAAACACATTTCATCTAAAAAAATGGAAAGATTCCAAAGAAAATTAATAAAGGCGAAATATACTATAGTCTTTAACAAATTCTGCATATATATATATATATATATATAACTTTGGCGAAAGCCTGCGCCCTGGAGACGTCACTCTAGTGCCACTGTTCCAGCGACAGAAACAATAAGGATGGCGCAATCTCCATTTTCTTCTTAGACAGAAGGATGGCAACAACAACAACAATATATATATATATATATATATATATATATATATATATATATATATATATATATATATATATATATTCATATGGGTGAAGTGGACACGAACCATACAAAAGGCCTTCTTGCCAAAATATAGGTTTGATTCAGTTTACCTTTGGTATAAAAACGAGTCTGATGTGACGTCCCCTCCCACTTCTTCCCGCAGAGCTCCGACATCATCTTTGTTTGCTAGGTAATTTTTGGATATTTTATGTGTCTGATGTAAATTATACGAGTTACATTACAGTACACAGTGTTCGTGAATATTGCGTGATCCCGCTGGTTATGATTTCCATAGTGAATATGATCATTGTGAAGGAAAATGAGTATGATTTCATAACGGTGACCGGCGTGGGGATTTCTGTATTTACAGTTTACATAAAATGGTGCGCGTAGTGCATGGTCCGTATCAAATTTCTAAATACATAAAAATTATAGTAATAAAGATCTCTTTTTGAAACTACTATATCTTGATCACATAACATTTAGTAGGTCTTAAATGTGAAAATTTGACCAAAGAATGAATAAAAATAGAAGATATCTAAGTGAAAAGTTGACTATTTTATCAATGTTAAATAATGTTATTTTTTTTATTATGTGGAGGAATAAATATCCCTAGAACAAACAGACGCTAGTTTGTTTATACAGCGTCAACTGTTACGCTCCGCCTGGGCCAAGACATTACCTCCCCCCTCACTCCCCTTTTCCCCGCTGCCCCAAACTCCCTTCAAGCGTACCTCGCAAAGAAGGATTTCAGTCAGCAGATTTCGTAGTCCGTTAATATAAACAGAGGAGAGTGTGATAGCCTTTAGAATAAAAATCATTGAACAGGCTCACTGTGCTGTCCAATTGTTTATGTCTATTTTCTCCAAATAGACGAAATCTCACTTTCTCCGTGCGTAAACCAGAAGGCCCAAAATGTCACACGGTTGAAAATTTATGCCTTAGGAGAGAGCCTTAACTGTGGGCTAGTGAGGGTTCGCTCCTCCTAAACTCCCTCGTCTCCCCTCTCCCCAGGGGATAATCGATGTATATATATAGTTTGATCTTGAGAAATAAAAAGGAGAATCCGCGTAGAAATCAAAAGAAGGAGACGAGTCCCATAGTCAAACAGGGAATCAAGAAGATAAATGGAACCGAGCGTGATTTTTTCTCCCGAGGCCTTTCCTTTGGTTGCTTAGAAGAGCAGACCAGTGGTATCGAAACCAATTCTCATTCCATTCTCGTCTAGAGAAATCCCCTATCTCAGTTTGCTTAATAAAAAAGAGATACCCCTCACCATTGAGGAATACCAATGTGAATTCCCACTCGAGAAAAGATTCACTTCTTGGTCATCGAGAAGCCCGAATTTCTAACACAGGGATCGGAATAACTTCCGTCCATTCAAAATCCGCTCACTTATATCTTCAAGTAAAGAACTCTCTCCTCACGTCTCCTCCTCCTCGGGATAAGCATCAGCTGGTTTTCCCAAATAGACTCGCCACGCGTCTTTTTCACCTACTGAGAAGCATCAGCTGTTTTCTCAACCATTATCACGTCCACGAGAAAGGTTCCAGTTTAATTCATCTCTAATTAACTCATACAGGAGGTTCTCGTTTAAGGTCACCCCACTGCCAACTCCCCCTTAGTTAAAGGTAAAATGAATCCAAAAATTATTCATGTTTGTTAGTTACCAGTCCGTGCAAAAGTGATTTTTTTGTCAACCATCGCGTATTACTCATTTGTAGCGTTAAGTTTTATTAGATCCTCTTATTATAGCATTAATAAATTTAAAGATTTAATATTTCATTTTTTTATGTAATTAAAAGTATATTTTTTTCGGAGTTGTTTAATTAGATCCTCGAACGCTGCAAATGACAATAGATATATAATATTACGAATCCTCCCTAGTTAAAGAATAAAGTTAGAGCACTCTTAGAGAAAAGTGGAACGGATTTACTCATGTAAGAATTAGATGTACATACGTACTCGGCCGTAAACCATGACATATTATTTAACATTATTTTACGTTATATACAAGACTTAACTATATAGGGTGCTTTGCTAAGTGTATTAATTAAGAGGATAAGTGTTTATATTTTTAAAATAGTTTTGAAAAAATATTATAGGCTATTTTGTATTCGATTTTGTGAATTTCAATTTTCTATTTATTATTTTTGATACTTATGTATAAATGTTGTAAAATAACAATTCTAACCATTTTTTTATATTATATGTCTTTTCGTAACATTTGTGTATCATTTAACAGTAGTTTTGGTAGCCATTTTTGGTGATAAAATAACAAGTCAAAATGCACACAAGTCGAAATAACAAGCCAAAAAGCGGACAAGCCAAGATTATATAAATTTTGGCTTGTCGGCTTTCTGCCTTGTTGTTATTTCGACTTTTTGGCGTTTTGACTTGGTATTTCGATTTGAAGGCATACTGGCTAGTTAACATTTTGACTGTTTACATTTAACCCACGTACTTTTACTTTGAGTCAAAAAGAAAGGAATGGGATTCTTCTTTCTCTCTTTGGTTTCCATAACACACTCCTGCTGGAGGTGAAAGCATCCGGAAATGACAGAGTGAAAAAGTAAAGGATAACTTCGTAAAATGAATCCTCCCATTCTGGAAGAAGTTAGAGATGTATTATTATTAAAAATAACGGTAATAATTAGAATTAATTAAATAGTTTGATGCAATCAATTCCCTTTACTTTCATTTAGAGGAGAAAAACAACAGTAACAGCCTCGCCAAAATTGCCTCCTAATCAACATTAGTGTTTGAAGAGTTTGTCCTGAGTGTCTCTCCGGGAATTCATACATATATCATTATTTTATCATTTTATAGACCATGCAAAGAGCCACACTGAAAATTGAGGAAATTATCCCCCCAAGAGGTGTCATTGCACCTCAACGCACAGCAAGAAAGAAAAGAAAAAGAATTAAACAGCCTCACGGCTACGCAACAAAAGACTTCAGCCATTCTTTTAAACTTATCAAGCGTAGGACCAGTCACAATATTTGTGGTCAAGGTATTCCACAATCTACATTGGCTGGGTAAAAGCACTTAGAAAACTGAGATGTAAAATGACACCAATTTCGAATGTCAGGTTTGAATGCAGGTTCTACACGTGTCTGTCCTCCTTCTATTTCTTAGAAGTACCAGGTTTTATGGGTCTTCGCCAGTTTCCCCTCTCTCTGTTTAAGGAGGCGCGTCATCGTTAGTTCCCTTTTTATGCTCAAGAGTTAGTCCAGTGTGCACTGGCAGGGTATGAGGTAGCGTGGGAGCAGGGTAGGAGGTGCGAGTAGAGAAGCAGCATGCCAAGTATGGAACCGATTAGAAAGTGTTAAAGGCCACTTCTCAAAAGGAAACAACATGGAGTGAAAATCCTTGTTTATACTTCCTCGGCAAGGAGCTGTGTGCCAGCCCTTGAGCGAATGCTTCCTCGAGAACAGGGAAACTCAGATTCCTTGTTTCGGGCTCCTCTCTCGCTTCGTTGGCGACGGGTTGGATGAAGACGCTTCCCATTCGATCGCTCCACTCGGAGTTGAAGTGCTTCCTTACCATTCAGCCTTCCTCCTTTTATCGTTCACCTTAGTTTTGACTTCCCCTAACCCCCCTTTCGTTCTTCCTCCATTGTGTGAGTATTCCCTCGAAAGTGTGTGTGTGCCAAACACAATTTTAGGTAAATCAGATGAATTTTACTGATTCTTGTTACAAAAGAAAAATTGTTGCTAATTGCGTTGGATGTTTAGCGTTAAGGCACGAGTTCGACCCCAGAGGGCGCAGACACAAAACCTTTATCGTTGCCATAAGCTTGTCGCCTATTAGATTATATTTCTATACTTCCCTAAGGGGTATCGGGGTTAGAAGTTACACACGCATCATCAAGCAATCGCAACACCGCTATCATTCCTGTTCTCGTATTCAGAGCGCAACATGGCCACTCTCCCTTTCTCCTCCGTTCCAATGCCCTGTGTTTGGCGTATAAGTGTTCCCCTTTGGGGGTATTCATATCCACATGCCTTGAGGCGGATGACAAATGGGTTGCACGATTGCTCCTTGATGTAAAAATACACCCGAAAAACTCCTTCAGTTTGGCAGTGGTTGTCATTCTGATCTTTATGCGCATTTTATCCTATAGTCGGGGGATTTCTTCCAAGATGTGAGGGAAGGATGATGCAACTTACCACTGCTATGAGGGAGGGAGCGATCACCCTTAAAGGACCTGACGCATACATTAAAGAACCTCCATCTACAAGCGTGCGCAAAAGAGCAAATAAATGCATGTAAATGTCAATACACACACACAGTGTCAGACACAGACATACCCACAGTAAAAAAAAAATCGCACACAATTTTAGACATGACCCAACATATGGCAATTCAAACTAATGATTGGATTATTCCATATATGAACATACTTATTTGCATAGCCAGGCACGTAAACACCCGACCCCACCCAGTATGTGGGCACAGTTATTTGCGAAAAGATATGTATACCTATGGCTGTTTTTGTGATTCAGAGTTTGGATGCTCATTAATTTTGCCGCTACCACACGACATGGCCAATCAAAGGGCCAAGATTAGAATTCACAGCCCCAGAGAAACGCATCATTCTTAAAAGGATAGAAATAATATAGAATCGCCCTCGGCTGTTTTGCCTCAAAGCTATCAGAATCCTTTGACACTTTTATATGTAGAAGAAAAGACAATTTCGAAATATGATGGATTTATTAATTTTCCATGTTATTTTTTAATGGCTCGAATTCTTGATCAGTGAATTCTGGATCACACACACGAAGAACATGCAAATATAGAGAAATAAAAACGGATTGGTTAGTTTTTTCAGGATAGTTTGAATAGAAATAAATATAAAATGGGACAGAAGTAGACAGAAAATTGAAACATTGTTGTAGAGTAAGATGCAGAACGTTATCCAAAAGAGGTCGTTTACCGGCCTCTTGAAATTCATGAGTGGATTTAATTGAAGGAACGAGATTAGTCAAAGGAAAAATTAAATTATTTTGATTACATTCAATTTGTCAAATGAGAAATATATCATCCACAAACGGTAGCAGACAATATTTTTCTTATTTTAGGCAATTTAAATAATTTCCGTAATGCTTTGAGTAATCTCTCTTAGACCCTGAAGAAGTAAACACGAGAGCGCTTGGAGTTCTTGGGGGGGGGGGGTCCTCTTCGATATCGATATTTGAAGTATCTTAAATCACGTTCACTTATGCATTTGATCTTTGAGTATATATATATATATATATATATATATATATATATATATATATATATATATATATATATATATATATATATACATAATGTGCAGGATTTAAAGATAAAGAAAAAAGAGAGACAAGAGAGGGATAACAATAATAATAATAGCGGTTTTATATGACGCCCCTCAAGACCTTGAAGCCTTCGCAGGGCGCCTGTCCATCAACTAGTAAAAGGCGTGACAGAGGAAGTGAGTTCTCATTTCTCGCTTGAAAGCACCTGTCGAGGAAGAGGAGCGTATTTCAGGAGGCAGACCATTCCACAGCTTAGAAGCAACTACAGAGAAGGCCTCCCGAAGCAGGAGGCCCTTGATTGAAGGGCTGTTTGTTCCTTGGACACAGCCAGTGTAGAGGACACGTAAGGGGGAGTTGCAGCGTTTGGATTTTAAAAGTGAGAAGGAGGACTTTAAAATTTAATGGGTAGCCAATGCAGTTCAAAGCAGTGGTGCGGCCCGAGAGGAGGACCATCCTCTACGGAAGAGAATTCGGGTCGCGACCTTCTGGACAAGACAAGTTGAAGAGGGAAGGGGGCGCGGCACTGTTGGTGGCTCCAGGGAAGATAGAGTTACAATAATCAAAACGGCAGGTAACAAAGGCAGGTATAGTTACCTTGAAACTGTTTCGGTCAAAGGAGGACCGGACACGAGTTAAATAATAGAGATAAATTGAGAGAGAATAGAAAAAAGAAACAGAAACAGAAAAATATAAAAGAGACAGAGAGCAAGAGAACAGATACCAACAGAAAGATAAGAGAGATAAGAAATCAGAGAAAAGAGAGAAGATAGAGAGAGAGAGAGAGAGAGAGAGAGAGAGAGAAACTTTATTTCAAATTACCGAACTCATTATAGTAACGAAACTAATGGTTGCGTAACTTCAGATGAAGCCTTTAAGGTTACCCATCAATACTAGAAAAGGGGACCGAAGACTGGTTTTTAAATTAGGGAGCTAGTTTGAGGATTATCACTGTGGTCAACAGAGATTTTTCCTAGAGACAAGGAAAACGGGGTTTCCTGTAAGAGGGAAACCCCTAATTGGAAAATAGTGTGGGATCAATCGGCAATCTCCCTAAACACATGTGTGTCGAAATTTAATTTTACTTTAATTACTCAGCTTAGTTTATATATTAATTATAGCATTCCATATAGCTTATATTATATTAATTTAGGTTGTTAGTGTTTAATTCGTCAGCTCTTCCAAGACCTTAATATTTTTAGAATTTGCTCTGAAGCCCCCCTATTTTACGAATTTTTTAATGTGGTATTCCTCTTCAAGTCTTTGTTATACGTCACCAGCGCCAGTCTATTTCATATCTCGGAAAGTCTCCTTTTAGGAAGGCACCTGAAATCTGACTGAATCAAATTGACTCTGTTTTAACATCTAAGAATTTGGAGAGGAACTATAAATTTAGGAGAAACTTTGATAACTGATATTTTAAAACTGCTTTCTGTCACATTAATTTAGCCTTGAAAATTGAGAAACAACGCAAATATTTGTTATTTCACTTCGAGTTTTCCTACGTTCAGAAAGGCGCATTTCTTAGAAAAAGGGGCTAAAGTAAGAAATTCCTTGAGAATTGCACTCCCAAAGAGGTCACTAGACATTTTGGAGTCTATTTCATGGGTGACGTTACAATCACTACAAATAAATGTTAAAATGACTATTTTTGCAAAGAGCCACTCTTTTTCTCGTTCGCGATCATATCTGAGACTGTGTAGCAGGGGCAGACTGATCCGGGAGAGACTTTGAGCATGGGGAGAGGGGTTTGGGTAGTCGAAATGGGATTCACGGGATTTCGGAAAGAAAAAAAAATCCTTCGTTGCTCACTAATGAAACCATGGCGGTGATTTTGTAATAAGGAAAAAAACAGAGCAGTGATAGAAAAAAAAGCCAAGAATGGCGAGTTTTCCTTTTAGGTGCTTGAATTAAGTTCTACGTCGACAGATAAAGAGATGGAAAAACGTTACAGAACCTGATTAGAAAAGAGTTAAAGGAAAAAAGTTAATTAAAGAAAAAATTCTTATATTTGCAATTAATATTTTTTCAGGTAAGCAGATTTTAGATATAGCAATAAAATACCCCAAATAAAAGTTTTCCTGGAAGAGATGCAACAGGTATTTTGAAGCCAACGGAAATTTTTAGATTTTATTGAAGGCAGTTTTCATAGAACAATGTATATTAAATTACTTGTTTAGGTCTATTAAGCAGCTAATTACAGAGAGCTATCTTCTAACGTTTCCAAAATTTGCATTTTCATAGAGCAATGTATATTAAATTACTTTTTGGGGTCTATGAAGCAGCCAATGAGAGAACTATCTTCTAACCTTTCTAACGTTTCCTTTTTCCTAGAGCAATTAATCTTTCATATCAATGTGTCCGTTCTTCCATATTTTAAGTTTCTTTCCCTCGAATCGAACTTTAGCTACTTCATCACTCTCAGGGGCGGATCCAGAATAAAAGTTCTTTTTTTTTTTTTAGGGGGGGGCTAACTTGAATTTCTCCCTCTGAGTAATCTTAAAAGAGGACATTGTTAATTAATAATGGTTATCATACACATCATTCATAATAAACAACCGTGTCTCACACAGGAATGAGATCTAAATCTATCAGATCCGAATTTTTTCCACATATTAGAAAATTGTGAATGGAGTTTTTGGACGTCAGCTAAGGTATAATACTGAATTCATTCATTACACTGGAGAACACCCTGTATTTGGTAAATTGACAAAAGTACATTTTCCGACCTAATTCGAGCATACTGAATTCAAATCTCAAATCAGATTCTCTCTAAATGCTACAGATTTTTAGTAATAACAATAACTAATATTATACAATAATTTTCATTTTATCACACCTATCATCATGCCCTGAAGTAATTAGGAATCATCCTTTTGCGTTATTTATAGTAAAGCAGGTTTTTTGGCACAAACATTTATTGCATATGAGAAGATACTTGAATTACCCATTAGGATTACAAATACTGTAATCAAATAGATGCTAATTTAATAATGACCGTACATCAGGCTGGAAGACCTATTCTTGATTTCAATCGGGCAAAAATTTAAGTTTGTAACTCTTTCCCTTGTAATTCTTCTCTGCTGATCTCTTCTAATCATCTAGCACTAATCCGCCATCATGTGTCTATCCCAGTGACCTTGGTAGAGTTCTTCCATCGTCATCAAATCCTGATAGAAGCGTTCCCCTTGTACTTTGCTCATGGCTACCAGATTCTCTGAAAATCGGTCGAGGTGACTATTTAGGAAATGCAGCTTCACACTCATGTTGCATCCAAGATCACGATATGCTAAAAGCATATTAGTAATCAGATCCTCGTAGTTATGTGCTTTTTTGTTTCCCAAGAAGTTACGAACAACGGCAGAAAATGAGAGCCAGGCTGCCTTCTATTTTTCATTTCTGGTGTTCGCGAATCTAGAATCACTCAGAAGTCTTCGGATTTGGGGACCATTAAATACTCCTGCTTTTATTTTTTCGTATGACAAAGCAGGAAACGCCGATAATACGAGTATGTACTGAGAACAATCATTGCCAGTGTTCAACGCCTTGACAAGCTGTTTCATCAGACCCAGTTTGAGATGAAGTGGAGGGAAAACGATCTTCTCTCGACTTACGATTGGCTCATTAACAATGATTGGCATTCCTGCTTCAAAGTTTCCCGAACTGGCCAATCTTTTGGGGACCATTGTTTGTCACGGGCTCGACTGTCCCACATACACATATAGCATGGATACTTTGTATTCCCTTCTGCTGGCCAAGGAGGAAGTTGACCATCTTAAGGTCTACACATATGATCCAATTGTGTTCATGATACTTAATTAAATCCATGCCCATTCTTATGTCATCGTGAGTTTCTCGCAGATGGACATAGTGACCGAGATGAACTGCACCAAAGTCATTGCCATTATGCAAAAGAACACACTTGAGGCTACGCTTGGAGCTATCCCCAAAACAGTCTCCATTCAGCAGGGCTATAGGTGCCAAGTCCCGACTCGGTAAACAGACCAGGAACATCGTGGCAGTATACAAATTGTTTGTACTCAGAGAAATACTTAACAAATGTACTCTCCCTTGTTCGGTAATATGATACCTGTACCGACCTGTCAAGCATGTCTTTCACTCAAGCGGGAGGCTACAAGTTTTGCAGCTTTCTTGAAGAGCGCCAAATCACGTATCAAGTCATTCAAATCCTCTTGATTTAAACAGTGAGGAGCTAATGACTGTTCAGCATCTGATGATGAATCTGCCGACTCTGAATCCATTCCGTGGACGTCCATATCAGGTACATCATTTTCATCCTCGGAGGAAGTATATCCACTGAAAATTGGAACTGGTAAAGAATCAGAATCGGAAGTAGTAAGGACTCAGAATG
This sequence comes from Ceratothoa steindachneri, assembly GCA_963969495.1. Classification (NCBI taxonomy): domain Eukaryota; kingdom Metazoa; phylum Arthropoda; class Malacostraca; order Isopoda; family Cymothoidae; genus Ceratothoa; species Ceratothoa steindachneri. Next base: position 20,432,155 of record OZ018328.1, on the reverse strand, counting down.
AGGTACTGGTCGGATCGCCGAGGGAATGTTAGGCTAGTGGATCTTGTGCCGATTTTTCTTGTCAATCCCTTTAGGATTCACCAGACAGAAATAACAGTCCGATACATGATCCTTTGGCTCTCACCATATCACAGGGATTCCAAAAGGAAGACCATTTTTCTTTCCTTTCATCCACTCACGAAGATGTTCCACACAACTATGGCAAATAGCATGTGGGGCCCACTTCTTATCCTGATCGCCAAGAGGAACATCAAAATATGCCTTATAAGTGCGGATCACAAGGTTTGATATATTGCGCCTTTAACTAACTAGCATGTGACATCCACATATGTAGCAGAAGGTGTCTGGGTCATTAACGCAATTTCCTCTTGACAAGGCCATCACTCTAACTTGAGACCTGAAAAAAGAAACAATAATGTCAATATTTTGCACAATAACACCCATTACTATCTTACTACTATGTACTGTGAAGTATTTGGTTTCTACAAGCACCCTCTCTGTCCCTCCGGAGGGCAGTTTTCGGGGAAACGAGAAAATAGAAATTACAGAATAATTATAGCATGTAGGTAAAAATGAATTATATATTTGGCAGATAAAAATTGGCAGATAAATCTAAGTCACCAGAAAATGTCATTAAAATTGTTCCCCTGTGTTGTTTTTGAGATGTACTTGTATTTTAGACATGTATCATATAAGATACATTGAGCGCAAGGTTTAAAAAATGTTTTATATATATTCTATATTATTACATAACCCTTTCTGAATAGCAGAATACAACTAGGGTTTAAAAAATATATAAAAAAATGGGTCTGAAATTGGGAGGGCTTTAACCCCCCTCCCCCTGGATCTGCGCAACTCATTAATCTGGAATTCAATAAGAGTCCTGTAAGATAATATCTATATTAGTGGTATCAACTTCAAAAGGAATAGTTACCCAGACCGATATATTCACTTCCAGTATGTCTTAACAGCGAGAGTGCATATCCTGATGCAGTTTTATAAAATGTTTAAGATAAACAGAAAGATCATCGCCATGCAGCTCATGGATAATTGAATCCATGCATGGAAACTGCTCTAATGCCCGACGTCTGATATTTATTTTGAATAGCTTTAGTTGGGCAGGAAAAGCAGTAACCGTCTTTTTGCATAATTTTAAATCATATTGTTCACCCTGTAGCTGGTTAATGAGTATATTTAGTTTTTTTTATATATTTGATAAGTAAAATATGTCGCATCTTGCAGCAGTCAACTGTTCTCCGAGTTGCTAAAGACTTAAACGAAATTACCGGATCTCAATGTTCTACAAATCGACGAAGACGATTCCCTTGCGATAGCCATCGAACCTCTGTATGCATTAAAATGAGTTTAAACTGTAGCGCTGAATTGCAAGGTGGAGTAGAGCCAACAAGGAACCTCATAAATGAGCAACCCGTTGACACTTTAAAATCTTGAATTTGGGCACACAAATCGAACATTGAAATAATATACCACCCTGTAATAATTAATTTAAGACAAAGCAAATACTTTTAAATAATATAAAAATTACAATTTAATAATCTATGTATTCATGCAAAGCAGAATATTTTGTAATAAGGCAAGTGAAATCGTTGTGCTCCCACACAAACGTACTAACATACACACGATAGGAAACAGATGCGAGCCGAAGGACTGGCCATAGAGCTAACAAAGACGTTGGAAAGAGCTGTGTACACACAAAAAAGAATCTGATCTGACCCGCCATAGTTTACATGAACTCTTTAAGAGACAAAATTAAATCCCCCAAAGAACACTTTATAGTCAGACCAAACTCGACTGTAAGGCCACCTCACCTTCTCTACCAAATAAAAACGATCATCAAGCGGAACCCCTATAACTGGCGATCTATCATACCCTGGTGGTGACAAACATCTATAAACTAGTGACGTCACCATCTATAAAACTCATCTCCATTTTCGAGACAAATGTCATGCAAAAAGGGTCATTAAGAGTATTTGATTTGATATAGTTGACAGCCACTCAAACCTTTAGTAACTAAATGTTGTTGGTGGATCACGCAGTTTATACAAAATACTTCAGACATAGCATTTTATAGATAAACAATAAAGCCTTTGTGCCTTCTAATTACGGATGAAGCACCATCGGTAGCACAAGCCACTATATTTCCAAGGAGAATATTTTGCTCTTCGAAATAGGTAACAAACTTATTTTAAAATTATTTCGCCTCTAGTATCTGCTTCAATACTCCTGGCAAAAAGCATTTCTACTCTTAAGTGATCTTCGTCTAGAAACCTGACATATGCCAATTGCATAACTTCATTATCCCTTAAAGTAGAGTCTTCAGGTTGAATGGCAAACTGTTTTACTTGAAGTTGGGAGTCTAGTTGTTTCTCAACATCCACAGCTGTTTCATCAATCCTTTTTTGATACTGATGAAGACTCTGTCGACAAAATTAGTCTTTTCTACGTTAGTGGTCCTATCAACTTTGGCAATTATTTTCGAACTTTGTAAAAGGACACCAAACCTTTATCCTTCTTTTGAATTTGTTTTTTAAATAACTGATCTAACCTTTTTCTTACTGTTTCCTAAATTACTTAAGTGGCTTGTTCTTATTTTCTTTGTGCTCCGTATATAATTGATCTTGAAGCTTAGATTGTTTCATGCTTTTGTTTCACAGTAATGTCATACATAAAAGACACATTTGCTTCGTCACAGTTTATGGAGATGGAATAAATCCGTAAGACAAATATTCAACAGAATATTGTTAATAATTCTTCTTCTCAGAATCCATCGGTTTTCTAACCCAAAATAAAAACAAATTTAGTCATCTAATCAATTAATGATTTAACACTGAATGATAAGTTATATTTGTTAAATATAATTAAGCAGTAATTATAATGAATATAATTACATTTAATCGTAATGTCTGTTTCTTACGCTATCAATTATAAGAATATATATACCATTTATTTTATGGTACTTATTCAGAAACTTATGTAATCTTTTTGTCACAGTTCCATTATATATTACCCTTATGGTAAACTACAACAGATAATCGCTAATGCTTTGTTTTATAAATATGAATTTTATATTAGAAAGTTTATTATTTCTTCTAGGTTTAGCTACATTGGAATTAGTACCATAATATTTTTATTTAATTTTAATGTGCAAGAGTGGGAGGAATATCTAGTTCATTTCAACCAGAGGGCGGGACAGGACGTTGGGTGAGCCGAGTTCTAATCCTTGTCTTGACAGACAATCTTGTCTGGCATAATGGTGGTCGTCAGTCCGGCTGTCCAACAAGCACATAAGGCATGGAAAATTTGCGTACCCACCTTGAAAACCTAAGATGAGTTCAACAACTTAAATATCTCACAGATCAGCCAATTGTGTTCCAGGGTGTTGTGGGTTTCTTTCATTGCAGCTGAGTGTCCAACATGGATCGATGAAAACTTATTCTCGTTATTAAGAAGAACTGCCTTAAGACTTCGGTTAGATGAGTCAATAAAAAGTCTTCATTCCATAGCATGGTAATTCAGGCCCATTAAGTTGAGCAGGTAAGAAATTTTGTTGCAGTAGGCCACTAAGGAGGCGGCTTCATCAAACGTAAAAATATTCCTAAATTCTTTCTTGCGGTCTAGATACCAATAGAATGTTGTCCCTTGTGCCAGCATACATTTCTTTTGAAGCCATGAACTGAATAGCTGAGCAGATTCTTTGGAAAGCTTCAGGTCTCGTGTCAGATCGTTGAGTTTGGCTTGCGTAAATGGCATTAATTGGTTGCCCTCTTCTGGCTTGTATGCATCAAACTCAGCTGGATCGGTAGTGATACTATCCTTAGAATCAGAGCTAGAATACACGGAAAAATCAGGTTCAGGAACAGGGAGATCGGGGCCATGTGGGGCTGGTTTTATAGCAGAAGTAACATTGGGGTATTGCGATTAATGCCTTTCAAATTTGTCAGACAGAAATAGCAGTCAGTGACGTGATCTTTGCCCTCCCTCCACACCATTGGGATACAAATGGTATACTTTTCCTTTTCTTGTTACTTAAATCCCGTAAATTTTCCACACATGTTTACAGCAAATGGGATCAAATGGCTTATTCTGGTCCCCTAATTTCACTCTAAAGTAAGCATGATATGCCTTTTTCACAAAATTCGTGATTTTTTTGCTTGACTGTCTTGCAGAGCGACATGTCTGCTGATGTAACAAAACCTATTTGGATGATTCTTACAAATACAATCCATTGTACTGCAAATCTAGACCTGAAAAGATGAATAAAGTAGGTCATGTATGGTTACTCATCACTAGATGTGACAAAACAGAAGGAATAAACAGTTGGAGGATTAAGCTATTTTGGAATATAATTTCTAATATATATATATATATATATATATATATATATATATATATATATACCGAACATATCTTAGAAATCAGACCAGAACAAAGAAAACTAATTATATTCTTGAATTCAGCATTCAAAAATTATTCTAAATCAGATGTAAAACCTTTGACCTTTGAAAAAAAGGTTTGGTCAGCGTTTTGGAGTTTTCTATCTCTATACACTACAGGGTGTGATGAATAATTTGTCGTCTAACTTAAATATAAATGTAAATATCATAGTTCATTTATACATATAAATTTACCGAAATTACATGTTTAAGACAGGAAGGATTGTACATACTATTCATTTTATTCAAGGAAATCGCCGTCGGCCTCAACCACGGCCTCCAGCCGGCATCGAAGCCTGCTTCAGACCTTCTCGACGATTCACCTGTTTCACTCCGTGATCTTGGATATACACTCCAGATTGGTGGTGCACTGGGACATGTTAATCTCTTTCAGCACAATAGTCCAGGGGGTTTTGGTCTGGGGAGTTAAGAGGTCAAATGTTCGGAGCGATGTGATCAAAGAAATTGTCTGACCGCCAGGACTGGATCCTCTTGCTTGTGTGGCATGGGGCAGAGTCTTACTGCCAAACGTAAGGCCTTCCAGCTGGCACCTGAATCAAGGGCGACACCAACTCCTCTAGGCACTTGATATACCGCCTCCCCATCCGTAGTGAGGCTAAGGCCCTCCGGGAAGATAAACGGGAGCATAACGTAGCCCTTGTGGTTTCCAAACCCCCGTTCCCTCTTCATCGCAGCCCGACTTATCCAACGCTTCCCTGATCCTAAGCATCGCCCTCAGATTGACAGCCGCGCACTCGGAGATCTTCGCCTTAGAGTTTCCAGCGTTAATCCCAAACGGCACACCTCGCCTTTCCCAATGGTTTAGCCATTAAATTTATCCTTGGTATTGCTTCCTTTACAAATGATGCCCATCACAATTAATAACACTGAACACTCTAGACTCTTACTCTCTGACTTGTCCGTTCGGGCAGAAGAGACTCTTTAGGCATGGTAGGCAGCCCTTCTAGGAGAAGCCTATAGTAACCCGGATTTGGGTGAATCTATTTATGACTGTTTTTTAACGAAAATGGCAGCAGTTTAACAGGCTGACCCTTAGTCTCGTTTTATTTTCGTTGGTAATTATAATGTTCATCATACTGAGTGGCTGGACTCTGTTACTGCTACAGATAACCATGGTGTAGCTGCTTAAAAGTTTTCAAATATTTTATGGCTGTGAGCAGCAGATTAATGAACCCACACATCAATCTGGCAACCGTCTTGATCTTGTGTTTACTGATGTTACAGGTATTGTCACCTTCGGAGTGAATTCTCCAGCAGAATCATCTGATCATAGTTAGATTAAGATTAATGGTGATATGGATCAGGTTGTTTCAGATGTTCACTTCTCTAGGAATGTTTACCTTAAGTCCCGTGCCGATGTGAATGGTATTCTTCATAACCTTATGGCACTTAGTTAGAGTGATATTTATAGAAGCCCGAATATTATCGAATGCTTAAATGACCATCTTAGCCCAATTATAGAGAGGAGAATCCCTTCTAGTCTACTTAGGTTTAGACTTAAGGATAAGCCATGGTTTAATTCTCAATGTAAGCTTGCCTATTAAGCAAAGCAAGAAGCTTACCAGTTATGGACGAACAATAAATGTGACTTCTTGAGGCATAATTTCACTGAGCTTAGAAGACATGCTCAGGTTATCTATGCGAGTGTTGAGAGAACTAATAATGATGGAGTAAAGGAGGTCCTGATATACAGTAGTAGTGATCATAAGTGGTGGTCTACTCTTAAGTCATCACTTTTCGGAGTTGGTTCTACTATGCTCCTACACCTAAATGCTGATGAAAGTGCCATCTACTGCCCTAAAGTAAAGGCTGAACTTATGGCTGATCTATTTGATAGTAAGCAGTGTGGTGAGTCGCTGTTGTTGCCTCAGTCATCCTTTCCAGAACCTAAATTGTGTTCAATGGCCTTCAGATCTAGTGAGGTTAAAACTTTGCTTTTGAATCTTGACAGTCATGGTGGTATCGACCCTAAAGGGATATTTTTATGGGATTTTATTGCTCCAAAAATTGCTACAATTTTTTGCAGGTTAGTTAGATCTGCTAGTTTTCCATCAATGTGGAGGATGGGAAATATTGCAGCATTACCTGCAGAATACAGGTCAATATCAATTACTCTGGTCTTATCTAAAGTATTTGAGAAACTGCTCTCTAAGCACCTTTGTAGGTTTACTAAAGATAATAATCTGCTACCATTATTACAGTTTGTGTTTCGTAATGGGCTTGGAACTTGTGATGCAGTCTTGTCAATTTCTATAGCTTTTCACAGTGTTCTTGATGAAGGTGCAGAAGCACGCATAGTAGGTTTAGATTTCAGTGCAGCCTTTGATTGTGTGAATCATAGAATACTTATCTACACGTTAAGATTATCAGGGATTGGTGGCTCTTTTCTTAATATTTTAAGTGAATTCTTGCTTGCCAGAACCCAGAGGGTCTGTGTTAATAGCCACTAAAATGTAATTTCAGGTGTGCTTCAGGGTAGCATTCTTGGTCCCTGCTATTGATTATTTATAAAAGTGACATGTGTCATGGTTTGGAAAACAAACTGACTGCATATGCTGATGATACAACTCTTTTGGCTGTTGTTCCTTACCCCCGCCTGAGGAATGCAGTAGCAAATTCCATCAATAAAGACCTAGCACGTATCTATGAGTGGTGTAAGCTTTGGAGCATGAAGCTTAACCCTTCTAAATCTCAGAATATGATATTTAGTCGGTCCAGAACACTTTTGCCTATGCATCCTGAACTACATATTGATGGAACAGTATTAAATACCAGTGACTATTTTATGGTTTTGGGCGTTACTTTTGACAAGAATATGACTTTTGAGAGGTACATACGTAAAATTGCCTCATCTGTTTTTCAGAAAGTTGGTATCTTAAGAAGATATATTAGAATGTTGGGAAACGAAGCTATTATAACTAAGTGTTTTAATTCCTTCCTTCTTCCCTATTTGGAGTATTGCTCTCCTGTGTGGTCCTCAGGTGCAGATTCTCATCTTAAACTCCTGGATAGAATTCTGTCATCGGCCAAGTTTATTTGACCAATTATTAATGTTGACCTGTGACATAGGCGTAAAGTGAGTTCTTTATGCTTGTTGCATAAAATGTACTACAGTGATAAACATCCCTTGCATTTGTCCTCACCTGATCTAGCTGTTTTTGCTCGTAATACAAGGCAGACAGCCACTGCTAATAGTGTGACATTTTCTAGTATCAGATATAGTAAAAGCAGTTTGCCAGGAGTTTTATTGTGGCTGAAATCGTGATGTGGAATGGTTTGCCTAGTACTGTTGTGGAGTCTACTGATCTTCATACATTTAAGAGGGGTGCTAACTCATTCTTATTATCTGCTGACATCACCTGATTTCCGGTGTCATTGGGGTATTTTGTTGTCTTTTTTCCTCATATTTAATTTTTACTCTTATTTTGTTTCTATCGTATTTTTACTTTCAGGCTGATCTGCCTCTGGAGCCTCTTGGGTTTAGAGTCTTTTGACTTTTTCCATGGGGGTGGTCAGTCAGCTCAAGATTTAAAGAAAGAAGAGAAAACCGACGCCATAAACGCACATGAGCGAAATTCAGAGTTGCCAACGAGGACGAATGACAAAGTACTCATCGAACCATGTATAAGTAAGTTAGATTAGTTCTTTAGCAGAATTTGTTAGTAACTACCATTTTAGAACTTAGTGCGCCAGATTAATTCTCCTTCGTTGCAGCGGATTGGAGGAGTCGGTGGCTCTTCAGTTTTGAAAGGTTTCAAACCAGATCTCATTTATATACTAAGGACGAAGAGACTCAAATAAGTACTTTAATCTGTATAATAAGAAAGAAAGCGGAGATAACTTGTCGGTGAAATTGTCTGACTCGGATAAAAAGTGGAAAAAAATATTGTTTTATACCCAAAACCCACTTTATTTACAAATGCGGGATATTTAACCAAAGAGGGCGCCAGGCGGGTGAATGCAGATTCCATTATGTTGTAAATGAAAGCAAAATCCCCCCACAATACCAGTGCCAAAAATGTCCTTTTGCGTCTGTTAAATGACAATTATCAAATTATATTTCCTTACGGCTGGATGTGCAAAAGGGGGCATAAAACTCATCAAAGTCACTAAGCGACAGGAACCAAGGGGTCCTTATTTTGAGGTCGCTTAGACTCAAATTGGTCCCATCTTTGGACATCTGATAGTCAGGTTGGGGGCGAAGTACCATTAACTTCACTACTGATTTACCTCTATTCGGAAAGCTTACGAGTATTTAGGGCGAAAGGGAAAATAAACATTGAGATTTAAATTTAAATATATTCTTAAGTATAAACTCTACGATCACCAAATTTTATCTCCTTTTTCCTCAACTTATTGTTAACATACTCTAAAAATTTCAAAAACTTGAATAAATTACTTTGTTTATAATTTTATGAATAACAAAGCATAGGCAAAAAAGTGACCTTCTTTTTATTCAGCTTTCACAAAACATGAAAATGTCAGCCACCGTCTTGGTTGTAAAGAAGTAGTAACCTTTTCTTCCATTACATGATGCATTTTCTAATTTGTGGCGATGCAATTTTATCATAACTTGAGTATTTGCAATTGCCTGTACTTTTTGTAATGCGTTTTATGTTGGTCAAACTGGAAAAGGTTTATCTGTGAGGATTACCCAACATAAATATAGTTGCCGAACAGGGCACACTTCTAATGCTTTATTTACACATATTAGCCCCACTGGCCATCAGATTGATTGGTCAGGAGCAAAAGCCCTAATTTATGTAAAAGGCCATCATGAACGTAATCTTATTGAATCCGCCATTATTAAATCGACGCAGCACCTAACTTTTAACTTTAGTGATGGGCTTTTTAAAGTTGATAATTTTATAACTGAAAGAATATGTAAACCATATAAAAAAGCTCTCTCAGGTTTTATATAACGTATTTTACATAACAATCTCTTTATTCGTTTGTTTCGTTTTTAGAGATACGTGTCGGTAGTCTTTTGTATATGACGTCACATATTTATTTGTTTTATATGCCGGCTCCACTTTTTTCTTTAACATTAATCTTCGTACTTGCCCCTAAGGAAGTTTTGACAACAAAAGCGCTTGGGCTATCGGTTGCTTGCTTTTTTTACCTTGGGAATTTTCACGAGGAGTTTGGGCAGATGTTATTTTTCATCAGATGGTTGCTGGCTTTTGTTGTTTTATAATAGATGATGAGTTTGATTTTATCCGTTTGATTTTTAACCTTGATGTTACGGTTAATAATCTCCTTGATGTTTTTTTAATCTATTTTATAGGCCGTGGACATCTGGTTTCTGTAATACACTTTGATGTGTATTACAGAGGGATATTTGATTTTTAAGTTAGGCAGTTTAAATTGAAAATCCAAAGAAAATAGAAAATCTTCTCGTGGAGACAAGTGATAGCTAGATAGATTTTTGACATTATTACCATTGGAGAAAAGATCAGGCATTCCAAGGCCTAATTTGTGGAGTTTTTCGTTATGAATCCGAGATACTTGTGATTTTAGAACCTGAAGATAAGTGATACGCCCAAAAGGTTGTTTAATAAACAAATCACATGTACGAAGGTGGGTCAATAAGTTTTGCAATTCGGGAATAAGGAAACGAGATATGAGGAAAAGTGTTTTATTATTTTTCTATATAACTACTGTGGAGAAATGGCTACATTAAGCCTCCTGGAGGAGTATAGACACATGCAAGCCCCCCTCCCTTCATGAGGAGAAGCGTGGGAAAGGTAGCCGGCGAAAATGCTTTCCATGTGTGATCGCCTCGCCGCTGTGGGCAGTTGGAGCTAACATATGTTTGAAGGCGACCACCTAAGGTCCTTAAACGACGCTCTAACGATCGTATGACCTACGAGACCCATAAACCCGTGGTTAGGAAAAAAAAACGGTGCGAGTCAGAAGGCACGCTAAGGAGCGGTGTGGTTACGAGCCTATAATTTGCGAGCTGACTTGGGCATCCCAGTGCCACCTCAGGAATTCTCGCTCTTCCCAGATGCTAACCCACCATTCGCTCCCCCCCTTTTGCATCTGTGGCCTGGTCACTTCCCCCTTTAGATGGGGCGGCAATCCGCCTATAAATAAGCCCCGCAAAGAAAGAGAGGAAGATTATCTGAAGTCGATACGCCAGAGTAGGATTAGGTCGTGAAGATCGATCCATCGGCTAGACAAGAAGATTATTAGAAGTCGATTCGCCAGAAGAAAGATTAATTCGTAAAGATCGACCCTTCAGCCCTACAAGACTATTTCCGTGAGAAACGATAGGATCAGATTGAGAAAATCGATCCCCCCCTTTCAGGGCCGTATTAACCTAAATAGTCAAGTTTTATATCGGTGCCATACCGAAGAAGCCTTTTCCGTCTGCAAAGAAGTCCGACTGAAGAAAAGCAAAGCCGCTCACACTCGAGTGATTCTTACATCGCAAGCACCGTAAGAGTGAGAGGAGAAGAACCCAGCCCCAACGAGCTCCCGTTCTTTAATCACGTTGAAGAATCACCCCCCTCCTCGACGAAATTTCAACCTTCGGCCACCACACTTCAAGGCGAGAGATAAGTCCTCCAGCGACATCCGGCAATCCCTAATACCTACCTGTAAGTTAACAATAACATTTATATCTCTATTGCGATAGTAGAAGTTTAGTACGTCCCACGTTTTAAAGGAGCGTAGAAACCATTATTCTTGAACCTAGGTCATATGTGTTTGTAGATGACAGTATATTAATTTAATGTTTTATGCTAAACAAATAGGGTCGTGATAAAAAAATACTAATTGGCAATTAGTTTGTTTATTGAAAGCCTACTTGTTTATGTTTTGTCATTCAAAATTCTTTGAGGCCAAATATAGAACTGCTTTTACTGTTGGTTTGTAATATTTAATTTAAAATACATGTTTATTTTTTGGTAGATTCTGGTGTTTCCTCTTATCCTTATGTGTTTAAAAATAGCTCTTCCTTAAGGACTAAACCACAAAAATAGCACTCTTAGAACAAAGCCTACTTCATCATAGAAGTAACTCACGCCCCTTAAAGTATACCGTTACTAAAAGGGTGTCAAAGCGTAAAGTGATCAAAGCAAGGGTCATTCTACGACATATTATAAAAGTGGTGTCAGGTGTGGGGTTTTATATTAGAAAGAACCCAGCAGTGGCTATTTAAGGAAGAGCTAACACATAAAAGGAACACCAGGAATAATAGAATATTTGACGAATGGGAAATTGGTAAAGTTAGAGGTGGATACCATCTAAAGGTAATTGTTAGGCCAAGTGGTAAGTTTCGGTGGTGGAGTAGGTCAGGCTTGATTAAAAACAAGGTAGATGACTGACATAAGCGCGATGGCATTGTTTGACCTTTATCGGAAGCAAGGTCAAAGCCTCGGACTACAAGGAACCGAGCTGAGTTCGTTTATTCAGGAGAAAGAGAGAAACGAAAGAGAGTTTATTCAGGAGAAAGAGAGAAACGAAAGAGAAGAAAGAAGAGAAAAGACGAAAATGGAAGCTGATGAAAGAGAGAAGATAAGGGCCCACGAAAGAGCTCTTAGTAAAGACCAGTTAGAGGTGCAGTCAGTGTCATCTAAAACAGGAGTATCACCAGCGGCCAGCATGAAACTCCCGGAGTACAAGGACGAAGAAGATTTATGCTCATATCTCTCCCATTTTGAGAAAATATTTGAAGTCAATAATTGGGACCTAGAAGAAGATGGGGTCGCCAGACTGTTACCGCTACTCAATCGTAGGATGAGAGAGATATTCGTATCTTTACCCTCAGAAGCGACTGTGGACTATTCCACTCTCAAAGCCGAACTTCTCTCAGCTACAAACCTTAACCCGGAAGAATATAGGATGAAGTTCAGGCAGTCTCGTATAAGACCTGGACAAACGTACAAACATTTTGGCTTTGAGCTTCGTCGAAGCCTACAGTTTTGGATGGAGTCAGAAGGGGTAGAGAACGAAGTCGCTGCGGTCGTCGACTTCATGCTTAGAGATCAGTTACTAAGTACCCTACCCCAGGAAATCCGTGCATTCGTTAAGGACCGAAAAGCTTCTACCTTCAACGAGTGTCTGGACGAGGCTGACCTCCACGCGGTAAATCATCGGTTATATCCTAGGGAGTACAAGAAAGAGAAGGCTCCCTCCCCAAAGAAAAATGGGCCGCCACCCAGGCATTTACAGAAGAAGCACTTTAAGTTCGCAGCAGCAAAAGGAACTTATAAACCAAATTTTGGAGGAGAAAAAAATAAAAAAGAAGTTAGGATTCCACAAGGATCATACCCTAATACCGGCACGTATCCCAGGAAGCCCGTCACTTGTTATACCTGCGGGATAATAGGTCACCTGAGTTTCCAGTGCCCACAGAACTCCCGACTGAGGGAGACCTCGATACAACAGGTGCAAAACCTGACTGCCGCTATCCCAGCAGGACAAGCTGATTCGTCCTACGTCCCCGCGCCAACATCCGAAGAGCCCCAGCAACAGGTAAACTTTCTATTCAACAAAAGTTCGCCAGGCGGCCTACAATTTGAAGAGGGCACTGTTAATGGGTGCCGAGTATCCACTTTAGTCAGAGACACCGGGTGCACGTGCATAGTGGTATCCGACAAGTTGCTGCCCCCAGTAAACCCTGCCCATAAGAAATTCGCAATCGTCCACGACTTTTTAGGACGCGACAATCGATTCCCCGTCGTGAGATGTCATATACAATGCAGATATTTCACCGGTTGGACGGACGTGGTAGTAGCCCCGATTAAGTTCTGCGCAGTACTAATCGGACAAAACCCCCTAATTCCCCAGCAAGAAGTGGCCCAACCAGTAGTCACCCGGGCACAAGAAGCCCAGAGGAAAGAGCAACCTGCTAAGTTGACCCCGAGGATTACCCTCGAAGACAATGGGTTCAAATTGACTTCCTTCGCCAGTGCTCAGAAGGAATGCCCCACTCTTAAACCTCTATGGGAGAAAGCTATTAAAGGTGAAATTCTCCAAGTGAAAGGAAAGAAGCCGATCCAGTATATCGTAGAAGACTCACTTCTCTACCGTACTATCAGCGAGGAGGATAAGGAGAACAAGAAAGCACTGTGTGTACCTCAAGAATACACGCAAAGAATTTTGAATACCGCGCATGATGGAATATTAGCCGGACACTTTGGGCACAACAAAACGGCGCAGCAGATATTCCGACACTTTTATTGGCCCCAGGCCGCAAGGGAAATTGTGGCCTATTGCCGATCATGCGACGTGTGTCAGAAGGATCCCTCCAGAGGACGGGTACCTCCCGCTCCCTTACAAAAGGTGCCTGTTATAACCGAACCATTCTTTCGAGTGGCAATTGATTTGGTGGGACCAATTCACCCCCCTTCAAGTGGAGGACACTCCTACATCCTCACTCTAGTGGATTGTGCCACCCGGTTCCCAGATGCCGTGGCCCTACGGAAGATTGACACTATTTCCTGCGCGGAAGCATTAATTTCAATTTTTGCACGAGTAGGCCTGCCTAAAGAAATTCTATCTGATAGAGGGCGCCAATTCACCTCAGAATTGATGGAATATTTTAACAAACTTCTGTTAGTCAAGCCAATTTTTACGAGTCCATTTCATCCAGCCGCTAACGGAATCTGCGAGAAATTAAACGGGACTCTCAAAAATATATTGAAGAAGTTGTGTCAAAACAACCCTACACAGTGGCACAGATTCCTGCCTGCTGCCCTTTTCGCCTGCCGAGAAATACCTCATCGGACGTTGGGATTCTCGCCCTTTGAGCTATTATACGGGAGAAATGTGCGAGGTCCTATGAGTATTCTTAAGGAATTATTTTCCAACGCGAAGCTCGAGCAAGAAATCAAATCGTCTTACGCCTACGTAATGGATATGCGCGAGCGCCTAGAATACTGCTCTGGCTTAGCTCGAGAGAACGCCGAGAAAAACTTAACCAAATACCGGGACTATTTCGATATGAAAGCAAAGGCTCGAAAATTAAAGGCAGGAGATGAAGTCTTATTATTACTCCCGACCGAAAATAATAAGTTATGGGCCCAGTGGAAGGGACCGTTTGAAGTAATCGAGGCACGGGGTCCAGTCGATTACTTGATAGATACCCCAACAGGGCGAAGAACCTATCACATAAACATGCTAAAAAAATATCACCGCCGCGCGTGCATAAAGAATATTACCCTTCTAGACGAAGAAGAACCGATGGATGCCGTTTACCCGGGTACGCCCCTGCAAGTCATACACACCGTGTGTGTGGAACAAGACGAGGAATACGAACTTCCCTCGCTCTCACCTACCCCGGAAGACCCTCGGGTGGATTTAAAGATAAATCCCCACTTAGAAATTCAACAAAAAGCGGAAATGTTGAACTTGCTCATGGAATTCCCAGAAGTCATTTCTGAAAACCCTGGATGTGCCAAGGATTTTATCCATGAAATAAAACTAAAAACTAATTCAGTGGTTCGGAGCAAACCATATCCTTTACCAATCCACCTACGAGAAGCCTTCAATAAGGAAGTCCGGAATTTACTAAAATTGGGAATTTTAGAGCCATCGGAGTCCGATTATTGCTCCCCCATAGTAATGGTTAAGAAACCTGATCAATCATTTCGGATGTGCGTGGACTTCCGAAAATTGAATTCAGTGACCGTTTTCGACGCCGAGCCCATCCCACTAATAGATCAAAATCTCCATTTATTTGAAGACGCTAAATTCATCACCGAATTGGATTTATGTAAAGCGTACTATCAAATACCTCTCGCTAAGGAGTCCAAAAAACTGACGGCTTTTGCGACCGAGAGAGGTCTGTTACAGTTTACCAGGCTACCCTTCGGACTACTTACAGCCGGTAGCAATTATAATAGGATGATGAGGCGAATTATCGCTGGACTAAGCGACGTGTCGTTTTACTTCGACAACGTGTACGTAGCTACCCGTACATGGGAGTCACACTTACACGCCCTACGCTCATTGCTGGAGAAATTGAAGGAGCAAGGTCTAACCGCCGGGCCGACCAAGTGTTATTTTGCCTACGAATCCATTGACTACCTGGGATTCAAAATAGGACAAAAACACTTGACTACCCAGCAAGAAAAAGTGGACGCCATAGTCAAGATGCCCCGGCCGAAAACAAAGAAACAACTCCGATCGTTTATGGGAGCGGCCTCGTTCTATAGGCGTTTTGTACCACACTTCGCTTCCATTGCGGCCCCACTGAATGATTTGTTAAAAAAGACAGCGTCAGACCCTGTCACGTGGAACCCCCATGCAATAACTCAGTTGGAGATTCTAAAAGGAAAACTCGTAACTGCGCCCATTCTTCGCTTACCAAATCCCAACAAGATCTTCGGTCTTCGCACGGACGCTAGTCGGGACGGGCTAGGCGGAGTATTGCTTCAATACGAAGATGACGAAACAGCCTATCCCATAGCTTATGTCAGTAGGAAACTGTTGAGTAGAGAAAAAGCCTACGCTACTATCGAAATCGAAGCTTTGGCCATAATATGGTCCATAGGTAAATTCAAATATTATCTAATAGGGCGCGAGTTCAAGTTGGAATGCGACCATAAACCGTTGTCATACTTAGGTAAAAATAAGTGTAAGAATGGAAGACTCCTGAGATGGAGTTTACTCTTGATGGAGTACCAGTACTCCATTCACTACATAAAAGGGTCCAACAATTGTATGGCCGACTCGTTAAGTCGGAACCCTGTCGACGATTAAGGAGCAGCCCAACTATTGTATTATAGCAAAGTTAAGTGTAAATCAGTAGAATTGTAAGTAAGTAGGGGTGAGTAACCCGAGTGGTAGGTAAGAAAATCCTAAGATGGCACAGTAATATAGGAATTAATGTAAGGTCAGGTGAAATGTTATCGAGGCATTCCCGAGTGAACTAGAATTTATTGTATAATATAATGTTCCGTAAGTTACCCATGTATATTATTGTAAGCGTCGGATTGGAACCCCCATCCCTCCCGTTATTTTCTTAAGAATGGAGGTAGATGTGGAGAAATGGCTACATTAAGCCTCCTGGAGGAGTATAGACACATGCAAGCCCCCCTCCCTTCATGAGGAGAAGCGTGGGAAAGGTAGCCGGCGAAAATGCTTTCCATGTGTGATCGCCTCGCCGCTGTGGGCAGTTGGAGCTAACATATGTTTGAAGGCGACCACCTAAGGTCCTTAAACGACGCTCTAACGATCGTATGACCTACGAGACCCATAAACCCGTGGTTAGGAAAAAAAAACGGTGCGAGTCAGAAGGCACGCTAAGGAGCGGTGTGGTTACGAGCCTATAATTTGCGAGCTGACTTGGGCATCCCAGTGCCACCTCAGGAATTCTCGCTCTTCCCAGATGCTAACCCACCATTCGCTCCCCCCCTTTTGCATCTGTGGCCTGGTCACTTCCCCCTTTAGATGGGGCGGCAATCCGCCTATAAATAAGCCCCGCAAAGAAAGAGAGGAAGATTATCTGAAGTCGATACGCCAGAGTAGGATTAGGTCGTGAAGATCGATCCATCGGCTAGACAAGAAGATTATTAGAAGTCGATTCGCCAGAAGAAAGATTAATTCGTAAAGATCGACCCTTCAGCCCTACAAGACTATTTCCGTGAGAAACGATAAGATCAGATTGAGAAAATCGATCCCCCCCTTTCAGGGCCGTATTAACCTAAATAGTCAAGTTTTATATCGGTGCCATACCGAAGAAGCCTTTTCCGTCTGCAAAGAAGTCCGACTGAAGAAAAGCAAAGCCGCTCACACTCGAGTGATTCTTACATCGCAAGCACCGTAAGAGTGAGAGGAGAAGAACCCAGCCCCAACGAGCTCCCGTTCTTTAATCACGTTGAAGAATCACCCCCCTCCTCGACGAAATTTCAACCTTCGGCCACCACACTTCAAGGCGAGAGATAAGTCCTCCAGCGACATCCGGCAATCCCTAATACCTACCTGTAAGTTAACAATAACATTTATATCTCTATTGCGATAGTAGAAGTTTAGTACGTCCCACGTTTTAAAGGAGCGTAGAAACCATTATTCTTGAACCTAGGTCATATGTGTTTGTAGATGACAGTACATTAATTTAATGTTTTATGCTAAACAAATAGGGTCGTGATAAAAAAATACTAATTGGCAATTAGTTTGTTTATTGAAAGCCTACTTGTTTATGTTTTGTCATTCAAAATTCTTTGAGGCCAAATATAGAACTGCTTTTACTGTTGGTTTGTAATATTTAATTTAAAATACATGTTTATTTTTTGGTAGATTCTGGTGTTTCCTCTTATCCTTATGTGTTTAAAAATAGCTCTTCCTTAAGGACTAAACCACAAAAATAGCACTCTTAGAACAAAGCCTACTTCATCATAGAAGTAACTCACGCCCCTTAAAGTATACCGTTACTAAAAGGGTGTCAAAGCGTAAAGTGATCAAAGCAAGGGTCATTCTACGACAACTACCCTCGACTTCAATGCACTTGCGCCACTTGTCCCTGAGGATTCGAATTCCCGACAACCAGAATTATCTCGACTGCTGTTCAATTCACTCCTGGACGGCGAGCTGGACATCTTCATCGTCCCCAAACCGGCGTCCACGCAGTGCAGCCTTGAGCTGGCGGAATAAAATGTAGTCGCTGGGAGCCAGATCTGGACTGTAGGGAGGATGGTTGAGCTCCTCGAATCCGCACTCGCGCAGGGCAGCTTGTGTAACTCTGGCCTTGTGGACTTTGACAACGTTAAAGTCGATCATTGGGCGTGAGATTTCTAGGGACCCAACGGGCACAGACCTTGGTCATGGCCAAATTGTCGTGGATGATGTTGATAACACTTCCATGTGATATTCCAAGTTCTCGTTCGATTTCTTCGACCTTCACCCGTCGATTTTCGAGGATCATCCTCTCCACACGGGCCACATTGTCCTCGTTGGTCACGTATGACGGGCATCCTGGACGGGGGTCATCTTCAAGGGACTCACAACCATGACGGAACTTTCTATTCCAGCGAGTAATGGTCACTTAGGAAGGGGCGGTGTCGGTGTACACTGCAACCATGTGTTCATGGATCTCTTTTGCATTCTTGCTTTCCTTGCTTAACCTTCTCCATTGGTGAAAAATTTGTGACTGATGATCTGCGATCAGCTACTTCTTTTTAAAGAGACGAGGGAGGAGCGTGTAGCTGCAGCTCCTGACTTGTCATAACTTGTCCTAACACCCCCATAAACAGCCATTCCACTTCCTTTATTTTACCCGACCGATTCGCAAAACCTATTGACCACCCCTCGTACCTTAGCCTCCTATGTGTCCTTATCTTCACCGTAAAATTGAAGATTAGATTGGTCAGCAGCAGCTCATATGACTATATTTACAAGAAATATGGACTTGTAGAATTAAAGTACTACCGAACTTTTTCCAGGTTATCGAGAAGACTTAGGAAATCTTCTTTTGACTGTAGTTTCCTTTAGATTTGTCCCAATGGTAATGTGTATCCCAGTTTTGTTTATTTCAAGCTTTATCGGAAATCCCTACATCATTCCGAATTTTACAAATCTTCTCTCGATTATTTGTTAAACCATGAAATTGAATTTAAAGTTCGGTCATACGAGCGCCTATTGCTTGATTTTGAACACTCTAAATTTAATTTACGCACTCATTTTTCATCTTTGGATTTCATATGCTTTCTTATCCTAAATTACCATGATATTTCAAGGTATTCTCAATAAGTATCTAAAATTCATAACAAAAAACTCCACAAATTAGGCCTTGGAAAACCTGATCTTTTCTCCAATGGTAATAATGTAAAAAATCTATCTAGCTATCGCCTGTCTCCACGAGAAGAGTTTCTATTGTCTTTAGGTTTCCAATTTAAACTGCCTAACTTAAAAATCTTATATATATATATATATATATATATATATATATATATATATATATATATATATATATATATATATATATATATATATATATATATATATATATATATATATATATATATATATATATATATATATATATATATATATATATATATATATATATAGTCAACAGCTACGAAGAAAAACGAAACACAGGAGATCTGCGAGGCCTTTCGACTAATCGTCGTTTACAAAGCAGACTGAAGCAGAAAGAATAAAAAGAATTTTTTACAGAGAAGACACACACACATATATGACAGATGGGGACATTAGGATTATAAGGGCATTAACAGGTACCTGTAAACCAACCCTATTAAAGCATTAAGCCTGCCGAAACAGAATGTGACCATTGAAAAAGGGTTTACAAAAAAGAGGAGGGGGACTCAAACCGTCAGAACTAAATTATAAGATTACAATTTCACAATTCTTCTATTTAAGAAGCAATAACAATTTATAAGAGATGAAAATTATCAAAAATAAATCGAAAATATATTAAACATAGGAATAACTAGAAAAGTATAAACGCACATATATGACAAATGAAGAATATAGGGAGAAATAAGCCTGTCGAAACGAAAACAATTTCTAAGAGGTGAACAGTATCATGAGTAAAAAAGGAAATATATTAACCTTACGATTAACTAGAAAAGCTATTTATTAATTAGGTCGGTGATTTTATCTTTAAGGTCATTCTTGAACTTTTTGTAATACAAGGGTCCAAGCGACATCGATCACGTGAACTCTTCCCTACGAGGTCTTACAAGGAGAATAATAGAAGGAGCTCTAAGTAGCATCGACTCAACAATATCGCTCTCTGTAACCTACACGATTGTTGCTCCCAGAAAACGTCGATCACATTGGCCCTTTGCCTCAATACCGGGCGCAGGAGGCAACGGTTTCGGAGAGCTCCTTCACCGACTACGTTTACTGGGAGTTTCGTTCCTCCATTTGCAAGAAAATAAAATACTGCATATTGGGAAGTTTAACTTCCCTCTTAAAAAAGAGAGAAAACACTACAAATCCGGAAGTCTATCTTCCCATTTACAAAAGAGAATAATACATACCGGGAAGTCTATCTTCCCATTTATAAGGTTCAATGTGTGAACCGTTTAAATTTTTCACTCGAATGTTATACTTGGTTCGAGCCCAAAGAAGGTGACAAAAAACATCGAAATTACAGCTATCTTAAAGGCTTATTTATTAATCGCTGTCATTTATGTTTGCCTATATTTGAAATTTATCTACGTTGTCGTCACTTTTTTTCATAATAATGAAGTAGAAAATAAAATTAGTATTATCTAGCGTGACTGAATCATCTTTAATCCATCTTCCAGGGTATTCGGAAATAAAAAGTTCTATCATCCTATGTAAATGGCTTTGTTTTGCCGACTACACACACAAAAACTCACACATGAGCGCAGTACTAATGACACTTTCAAGTTTGAATTACTCAAATCTTTGCGCATCGACTAAATTAGAAAACGGAATCGTCCTTCCCTCGTGTCACGAGGGACTGAAGATGAGTTTTTAGCTTTTGTCGTAAATTGTTCGCATTGTATTCGAAGGGAAACAGGTGCATGGTAAATTATGGAAAGCAACGGAATAATAAAAGAATATTAACAGCAGAAGGGATCAAAATAACCCGTTTTATAAACAACAAAATTTTACAGTTCTAGACAGGATCTACTCACAAAACTTTAGGAGTATTTTTTAGTTTATTGTTGCCATATTATGATCATAATCTTGCTGGCGTTTTCGCTTATTTCTTGTCGGGCGAATTGAAAGTGAGTTGCCGTTTGGGTGATCTTGAGGGCAACAAAGATGGTTGTTTACTTATAATTTGAGGACTCGTTTTTCTTTAATTACAGATAAAATATAAAAAAAGTCGATATAAACACCTTAACCGATATTTAAGTACATAAACATATACTACATAATGGTTTGCCTTCTTATTTAAACGACAATACTTATAACATTTTAAAATAAATAATGACACTATTCAAACTCACATTTGATTTTTTTATTTTACTTAGGGTGTGTTTATATTTTTTGTTTATTTATATAATCTCATCAATGTTCTGATTCAATTCTTTTACTCTTTAAGGTATTTTTTATTTGCGATTTTGTTCCCATATTCGTCCGGTTAGTTTTGTCATTTATCATTTACTATTATTTAGGTATTATTTAATCTTTGATTCGAGTTGTTTTTAATGAATATTTACTTAGTTAGGTGTTCTATGATCTCGGAAATTTAGAAAACTTTGTTATGTATGTGTGATTCTACAGCGAGCTATTTTGAATATTTTTCTGTAGCGTCAATTTGTCACTACGTTTCCATAGTTAGAGCTATTTTGAAGAGCGAGACAGTACCTGACCAAGATATCCTCACCAAGACTAGGGAAACTTTAAAAGAATGCTCTGAGGGATTTAAAAGCAAATTCTAGAGACCTGTACGCAATAATCATGCACACAATCAAACTTTAAAAATTTAACAGGAAATATGTTACGTTCTACACAAATGCGTGAATTTTGAGGAACAAAATAGACGACTTGGAGGTTTTAGATACGTCAGAAACTTTTGACATCATCTCAAATTCAAATAGAACGGTCAAAAGTTCTAAAAGGAACGCATTGTAGAATTTAACTTACCAGGCTATAAAATATTTTATAGTACTAGGTGTAGAGGAAACGAAGAAAACATCATTTCTTAAATTACAAATGAACCAGTCGCAATAATGAGAGACATCAATGGAAATATTTCATCTGAGATTTAAGCTATGAAATGAATGATAAATAGTAATACAATAAATTTTGTCTTGGTATAAGGTTAGACAGAATTATATGCGGTTGCTTCAATTTTCCGAAAGTAGATTTTCTAAATGACTTAATAGATAATGCATAGTATCGACATAAAAAATAGGAACAATAACTTCCTGCTTTAAAAAGTAAGCGAATTGAGACTTAACTTTGACTAATGCAGAAAAGTCAGTCGAAAGCATACAAGTTTAAATCTTCTAATTATATTCTTATTCTTTTCCGCTTATGATTATTGAATTGGGGTTTAATTTAGACGTTAAAAACGTCCAGAAAATGTATAATGTTTTTCAACCTTCATATTTCAATATAAATATCGAAATATTGTGATACCCAAAATACAGTTTCTAATAAATCAAATCAGGCGCGTTGGATAAATGACACAGAATAGCTTTCGACCTTGACGCTCAGGCTTAAATAGCTTGTTTAATTTGTTTATGTCGAGTTCAAGAAGGCTTTTTAAAACGTTCTACATAAATGACTTAATAAAGACAGGTCGCACAAGATACAGTTAAGCGCACTAAAGTGGATCAAAGAGTGACTGTAAATCCTTAGGTAAAAGGCTGTTGTCACTAGAAAAAGCTCAGCTTTGACAGTGGTCAATAGCTGTGTTATTAAGGGCTCTCTTCCTGGATCCTTGTTTTTAACTGCGGCAAAGCAAGCAGGTCTATGTGTCATGCAAATCTCGTGTTGTGTTAATCTTCTGTCCGCAACCAGTCGCTGGTCGCTACTGGTCCACTAGATATGTCTCTCTAGTTTTAAATATGTTCACAAACGATATTGACAGGAATTTTGTGATAGAACGGTCTGAGGCCGCTTTAATTCTGCTGGAAATCGCCAGTTGGACCGAAGATTCCTTCGCATCGTCTTCCTCTGCACAACAACTTTGTAATTACGTAAGCTGAGCATTACCTTTAATCATTTAACCTTTTGTCAACGCAACCCTGTGCTTTAAATAGTTTAGCGAACCATTCCCTCCCTTTAATTTTCATTTGTTTACCTTTTTTTAAATCTCTCCAAATCTTAATCCTCGGATTAGTCAGATATTCCCACGACCCTTTTCATTTTCCGTTTATGTAAACATTTTTTTGTGTGTTGTTGATAGTTTAATTAATAAAACTCTATTTTATTAATGGTAGCCATATTATTTATCCTTGTGCACGTTCCACTTCTTAAGCATATTGAAGATAAATAAGCCTCTCCAGCCCCCCCCCCCCCAACCCTTTTGGACTTAACTCGGTCAATCAGATTACCACGTACTCGAAATATTAGAATGATTCCCTCTAGTAAATTAGTCAAACATGATCTACCTGATCTAAACCCATGCTGAGCATCGCTGATTAACCCCTCCCTCTCTATATGCTGGCAAATCCCTTTTTTAACTATTTTCTCAAGAATTTTACAGACTACAGGAGTTAGGCTAACCGTCTAAAGCTATTTGGATCCTCTTTACTACCCTTCTTGAAAATGGGTACTACATTCGCTCTCTTCCGATCATCAGGTATTTCTCCATATTCCAGTGACCTAGTATACAACTTCTCCAGAGCTATTGAGATACTTTCTACCTCTTCTTTAAGTATCCTAGAATGAATATTATTCGGGACGGAGGCCTTGGTAGTATCTAACTCGCCTATTATTCCTTTTATCGTCCTCCAATCCACACTAATGGTAGTAAACACCTCTTTCGCTGATCCATGAGTACTATACATAAGACTATCTAGTTTCTATTTTGTAAATACTGATGAAAAATTACCATTTAGTACCTCAACTATTTCCTCATCAGTTTCTCTCACAACCCCTTGATATTTGATAGGTCCTTTTTTAACTCTGCCAGACTTGTTATTAATTTTATAACTAAAGAACTTTCTAGGATCTTTGTTGCTATCCTGAGCTAATTTAATTTCTGACACCCTTTTGTTCTTCTTTATAATCTTATTTAACTTATTCCTAGCCATTCTATAATCACTTAAATTTTGAATATTATTTTGTACCTGTAATTTTTTGAATGCCCTTTTCTTCTCTGAAATTTTTCTAGCTATCTCCTGATTCCACCATAATGGCTTCCTACCTTTGTTCCTAATGGCCTTCATTGGGATACATTGCTCTTGGCCTACATTTATTATATGCTTGAAAGTATCCCACTTAAATGGTTTTGTAATTTCCTAAACAAGTGATAACACTTACGTTCCTGAATGTTATTTTCCAACGCCTTTTAGTGCAAATCAATAGAAAATAGCCATTATTTATTTTAACTTTGTTTTTGTGTTGTGTGTGTGGGGGGGGGACGGATGCGGATGACCTTTGATAGGCCCTTGTGGCTTTTGTCATCCGTGAAATTATGTTATGTTATGTTATGTTAACGAATAGTTATATATGGTATATCGTCGAGAGCCTATTCTACGACACACACATATATATATACATATATATATATATATACATATATATATATATATATATATATACTATTTAAATTCGGTGTCAAGTGTGTAAGGTTTAACGCTATATCTTTGCAAACACTGGTCTCAGTCGAGTGAAGCATAGTGTTATTCGTTATAAGAATAGAGTATAGTAGTTCCCTTTTGTTTTAAAGATTGTTATCCCCTTTTTGAAACTTAAGAAGCTGGAGTAGTTCAAGGAACTATTATAATAATTTGTTTGTGTTTTTTTGTATTATTTTAGTCATTGGTTATCTAGGTCGAGAAACCAATCACGAATAGGTCAGTGCCCATATTTACGTAGGCCAATTCTCGAGAAGGCATAATTCTTTTCCACAAGGAATTTATTTGGTTGACTATTGCGCCCCCAAGTGCAAATATGACTCAGTTTGAAATCTTCAAAGCGCAAGGAGAATCCTTGGGACTTTCCGGAAGAGTATTGATTGAGTACGTTCAAGAGGAGCAACAAACAGAAAAAGAAAATTTAAGAGAAGAAAGGCAAAGAGAAGGAGAAATCCAACAAGAAGAAAGAGAAAGAGAGGAACGGAAAAGACAAGCTGAGCTTCACCATAAGCTTGAAATGACTCGCGTACAGGCTGAAATACAATCAGTCAGCTCACGTTCAGAAGCCCCGCCCAATCTCCCACTTAAGCTCCCAAAATTCAGGGATGGAGAGGATTTCGGACCATTTTTAGCACACCTCGAAAGATCCTCGAAATTAATAACCTGGATTTGGAGGCTGAAGGTGTAGTAAGATTATTTCCGCTTTTAAATTGTAAAATGCGTGACATTTTCATATCCGTACCATCTGAGTGTAAAATTGACTACAACACCTTAAAAGCTGAGTTATTGGCCGCTCATAATATGACTCCCGATTTCTACCGACAAGAATTTCAAGGAGGTCGTATTAAACCCAAACAGACATTCCGTCAATTCGGATACATTCTTCAGAGGAATTTTAAATTCTGGTTAGAATCCTCAAAGGTTGATCCTAACTACGAATCCTTAACAGACTTCGTGTTGCGAGATCAATTTTTGGCGTCTCTCCCGACGGAAATTCACGCGGACGTCAAGGATCGTCGGTGCCAGACCATTAAAGAGTGCACCAAAGAAGCGGATGTCCATGCCGCAAGCCATAATTTATACCCCAAGGAGAATCGAAATTCTCACCAATCCCCCTACCAGGAAAGAAGGAAGGATTCGCGCCCTTTCCCAGGAAAGCTGACGAAGTTTCAGGGCCCCGTAAAACCCCAAAACTTCTTTCCCCAAAATCAACACCGGGACACCAAACCTCCCGTTAAGATTTCTCCTCCATCACTCTTCCCGAAGCGACCAATCAATGCTTCACCTGCGGTGTAGAAAACCACATGAGCTGGATTTGCCCCTAAAATTCTAGGCTTAAAAGCGGACCAGCCCACCAAGTTCACCAGATTAATGCCACCCCGGCTTGTTCGGTGGTGCAGACCCAATCATCAACTTCTCCCCCTCCGTCAGGCCACCAGGTAAATTTTATTTTTTATAAAAGTTCCCCTGGAACTTTGAAATTTGAGGAGAGCAGCGTGAACGGCCTCCGTGTATCTACTCTCGTCAGGGACACAAGGTGCACGTGTTTCATCGTGTCCGACGAGCTCCTCCTCCCAGTGGACCCTAACCACGAAAATTTGCGGTGGTACATGACTACCTTTGGGCGGGCAAACCGATTCCCCGTCGTTAGATGTTACCTGCAGTGTCAGTATTATGATGGCTGGGCTGAAGTCATTTCAGCACCCATATAATTTTGTTCCGTACTTATAGGACAGAGCCCCCAAGTAAGTTCTGACCCTGTGTCCCAGGCTGCCCTTATTCGAGGCCGAGCTAAGAAGGAAGCCAAGGAGCCCGTCCCCCTCAGAACCCCGATACCGTCCGAATCCTCGGAGATCTTTAACCAGGATTTTAGGTCCGGAGATCAGAAATTTAAGCCCGGTGATGAAGTACTCTTGCTCCTTCCCACAGCGAGTAATAAATTACTGAGCCAATGGAAAGGCCTGTACTCGGTCCGCGAGGTACAAGGACCGGTAGATTACCTCATTGGAACCCCAGCAGACGATAAGCTTCACCACGGCAACTTGTTGAAAAAGTACCACCGACGCGCCCATGGAGATACGTTCGTAGCACTGGACGAAACATCGGCGCTTGAAGAGGATTACCCCGCAGAGTTCCTTATTGTCATACAGACATTGTGCATCCAACCTGATGCTGATTACCCTCTTCCTTCCCTGCCAGGCGAGTCTTTTGAACCCTCTGACCTAGATATCGACGCGCAGCTGACACCACATCAAAAGAGTCAGCTACAAGAATTATTATGTCAGTTCGACGGCGTTATTTCAGAGAAGCCTGGATGCGCTACTTGTTTTAAGCATGACATTAAATTGACGACCTTCAAACTTGTCCATTCAAAACCCTATCCCATGCCGATTTATTCACGCCAAGCTTTTAACCCTGAAGTCGATAATTTGATTAGTTTAGATATAATAGAACCTTCCACCTTTATTTATTGTTCCCCAATCGTCATGTTCAAGAAACCTGATGGCTCTTATCGGATGTGCATCGACTTCCGGAAGTTAAATTCGGTAACTGTGTTCGACGCCGAGCCCATCCCGTTGGTAGATCAAAACCTCCACCTTTTTGAAGACGCCAATTTCATCTCAGAACTAGATTTGTGCAAGGCGTATTACAAAATTCCTCTCCGGCCCGATGTGAAAGCATATACCGCCTTTGCAACTAAAAAAGGCTTAATGCAATAAAAGCGCCTTCCTTTTGGCCTCGTGACCGCTTCTAGTAACTATAACCGTCTCATAAGAAGGTTGTTAGATGGACTTACGAATGTCTCCTTTTACTTTGATAACGTCTACGTTGCTACTCGTGTATGGAGTCATCATTTAACCACGTTATTAGCTCTCTTCGAGCGACTGCGCAAAAAATGGCCTCACAATTGTCCCCAGCAAATGCCATTTTGCCCACGAAACCATAAAATACTTGAGTTTCAAAATAGGACAAAGCCAGTTAGGTCCACAGGAGGGCAAGATTCAGGCAGTCGCCGACATGCCCCTCCCGAATACTAAGAAGCAATTAAGATCATTCCTAGGATCAACTACTTTCTATCAGCGATTTGTCCCGAATTTCGCTGCAACTTTGGCGCCCCTCAGCACCCTTTTAAAAAAGAATTTCGCCCGATCGACTACGTTGGAATGATGTCGCTGTTTCTCATTTTAACCAGCTTAAGAGTAAGCTCATTTCTGCCCCCATTTTGAAGTTGCCCAACCCGGAAAAATCCTTTGGGATTAAGAACGACGCGAGCAACGAGGGCATTGGAGGTGTACTCCTTCAACGACGCGAGCAACGAGGGCATTGGAGGTGTACTCCTTCAACGACGCGAGCAACGAGGGCATTGGAGGTGTACTCCTTCAATATGAGGATGACGGAACGAGTCATCCAGTTGCATATGCTAGTCGCTAGTTATCACCCCGCGAAAAGAGATATGCCACTATAGAGAAGGAAGCTCTAGCTATTATTTGGGTTATTTATCAAGTTTAAGATGTATTTGATAGGAAAAAAATTTCAGATAGAACTGACCACCGCCCGTTGGCCTATATTCGGAATGTACGATACTCCAACGGCCGAATTATGCGCTCGAGTCTACTTTTGCAAGAGTACCAATTTAAGATAAATTAAATAAAAGGTTCCGATAATCAGGTCGCTGACGCACTCAGTAGGAATGCGTTACCAAATAGTGTCGATTAATTTGTAATTCGTAGGATTAGGATCTCCATGTATGTATATACCGTCTTGTACAACTTAAATTAGATTCTCCTGTAATATAATTAGTTAATGTATATGTCTAAATTTTGTGGTACAATGTCTATTTTTTTTCGTATGTGTATATATTTGTACCCACTAATTTACGTATGAATTCTTTTGTCCCATATGTACTAATTTTATATTATTTCATTGTTCCATGTCTCTTTTATGGTTAAGTTTGTATTAAAGGTTAGTTTCCCCTATGATTAAATGATCAACATAATCATATGTATTAAGGTAATACTAGCTAAGTGCATGAAGGTATGGTCGGTGCAAGAAAGTGAGTTCTCCAAAACGGAGCTAAATGGTTGTCCCTTCTCTCTTTTTTTTTAAAGTGACAACTTTCCCTGGAATGGAGGGGTGTGATAAAACGGTCTGAGGCTGCTTTAATTCAGCCTCTATCACATGTTAACCATGCTTACCCACGTGCATCCTGCCTGCAAGAGGAAGCAGAAGCGCGTTATTTCCCATCATAGCCAATGTTTGGAAACGAGGTTCACTCCCCCGTTTCGCCTCCATACATCGATCTCGCCAGATTGAATTAGGCTTATGGGCAGATAAGGTATTTTCCCAGGCTACACCGGGACATTCCCTTGAAGTCCCCCACTCAATTATCCCCTACGCCATGAAGATGGCTCCGGCTATTTATATGATAGCTCTTCCCAATTGAAGCAGATCCAGATTATCTTCACGAGGCATCAAGCCGATCCGGTCTCCTTTGTCCACCTAGGAACTCTGCCGAGAAACACCTCACTGTCCAAAAGAGGACAATATCCCTTCAGTGCCAAGGTTCGTGCCTTCGAGACGACAAGTCAACAAGGCCCCCCTGTTGTTCAGAAAGAGAACAACGTTAGAACAGCCATTGTTCTTTGAGCCCGTTTGACAAGAAACGGTTCTCACCCCCCCCTCCCACCCCACCCCCTGTTGTTCAGAAAGAGAACAACATTAGAACTCCCATTGTTCTTTGAGCCCGTTTGACAAGAAACGGTTCTCCCCCCCCCCTTGTTGTTCAGAAAGAGAACAACGTTAGAACAGCCATTGTTCTTCAAGCGTGTTTGTCAAGAAACGGTTCTCGTTCCTAAGACATCACGTCCGGATAATTTAATTCCCCCCTTTTTAAAGTTCTTCAAGAGAACGCTTGGTTTCAACAATAACCTCCATTGTTCATCTAGAACATCTCCGATTTGCTGTCACAAAAATCACTCGTACTTCCAAGCCCCACTTCGCTCTCACTCCTCGAAGACAGTCCTTCCCCCCTCGTTAAGGACAGTCCTTCCCCCTCATTAAGGACAACCCTTCTGCTGGAAATCGCCAGTTGGACCGAAGATTCCTTCGCATCGTCTTCCTCTGCACAACAACTTTGTAATTACGTGAGCTGAGCATTACCTATAATCATTTAACCTTTTTTCAACGCAACCTTGTGCTTTAAATAGTTTAGCGAACCATTCCCCCCCCCCTTTTTTTTGTTTGTTTACCGTTTTAAATCTCTCCAAATCTTAATCCTCGGATAAGTCAGATATTCCCACGACCCTTTCCATTCTCGGTTTATGTAAACATTTTTTTTTTGTGTTGTTGATAGTTTAATTAATAAAACTCTATTTTATTAATGATAGCCATATTATTTATCCTTGTGCTCCGTTCCACTTCTTAAGCATATTGAATATAAATAAGCCTCTCCAGCCCCCCTCCCCCTTTTGAACTAACCTCGGTCAATCAGATTACCACGCACTCGAAATATAGAAATTCCCTTAACGAATAGTTATATATGGTATATCGTCGAGAGCCTATTGTACGACAATTTTATGTAATGTAAAACGGTACCCTCGGGTGTCATGTCAAGATTATGAACTCGGCTCGGGCTGGTATTGCTAACTTTTATTAACCTAAGTGGACTCGGCTAAGTCTTGTTAACTAAAAAAAAAATGGTCCTCAGAGCCAAAGCTTTGATGTTGCTAGGAAATGGGTGTGCGGTGGCGAGAGAACGAAAGAGGTTGGCAGTGGAGGTGGAGTGGAGAGCTCCTCAACCTACCTGCTGCACTTCTAAGTTAATCCAACGTGGACCTGATGGTTTGGAGAAGTAATCTGGTGAGGTAACGAACAGAATTTCTGCATTTCTTAATGTTGGTGGTGTCTTAAAAAAGTTTGGACAGAAGTTCGAGGTTTGAAGGAAATCAAGCATAACTTTGAGGTTGACGGAGTTCGAACAAACTTTAGGGTTCCAAGGATGGCAGCTAGCGTCTCCTCTGCTTCTTCTTAAGGGTTGGGGGTTTTTATATGACGTGTAACTCTTGATTTTGGGTAATTGAATGATAAATTTGGCCCTGTCCGCGCTGAAGTCAGCAAGAAGGTTGAGGTAGTTTGGTTTTGAGGATTACTTCGGCCTTGGTTGCCTCTATTTTACTACATCAACTCCACATCTGACTGGGAACATTTAAAATAAATTACAATATTTATTTCATTACGATTACCATTACTTATTAATCTAAGTAACTAATTATATTGATCTAATCCCAATATACTTTTGTTACCCTGTGTTTACATGTTGTAAAGGTATAATTTCAACAGATTTTGACCACATGAAACTAGGCACTAGGGTAAAATGCGATAGTGACTGTGAAGATTTTCAAAGGACTTAGAGTAGTCAAATCGGCGGCATGATATCAAATGCAATTTCTACATGGAAAAAAAAGGAATCTATTTAGTTTAAGATAACCTGCAAAGTAATTACAATACGGGGAATTACTGATCATGCTTTGATTAGAGTCAACATGGAAAAAAATTTAAGTTTCTCAATCTCGAGGATCTAAAACTTTCCAACTTCTGCATAATAGCGTCACAAAGGCCAAAGGAGTCCAGGATGAAGAGTGTTTAAAACGAAAGCTCTTTTTCTTCCCCTTTATAAAGCGACTGTCCCTTCTGCATAGGGGAAAGGACGCCTGCAATAGTGGAAAAATTTCAGCTACAAGCGATGACTTAAGTCAACCTTTTGAAGTTTATAAAATACTAAACAGATTCATTAATATAAATTAGGACTCAATAAATGAGCGAGATAACCAGGCGGCAACTAGAAATAATGGGTTTCAAGCTAGTAAAGCCAAGAATTAGCACTGTAAGAACCAAAGCTTTTTCATATAAATTAAGAGGAAAATTAAAATAACTTGCCTATGAATATGGCTTATGAATATAATCTTTAAAATTACGATATAATATAAGTATATCAAAATATGTATTAAACTAATTCTTTAACCACCTCATCTCTTCCTCTTATCAGTCCTTCATCTTTGACTTCTACCTTTTTCCATCACTCTTGAACTCGCCCCCAATTGATCTTAGTGACTTTGCAAGTTGGAAATTACGTAATTCTGTAATGTTATGATTGTTTCAACCTGTCCTCTACTGCCCTTCAATCTAATTTGTTTTTTACTAATTGCCTTTTTCACCCTGCCATCAAGACGACCAAGATCTCAATAGTAAACGTACTTTTGCACCTGCTTTAATTTTTTCCGTCAAAAAAATGATCATTATTTTTGTTTTGGGAAAAAGCTTAAGAGACCAATTATGTCACTGGTATGTGATTATTCAGTTATCATTAACTACAATTCCTCTATACAAAGAAAAGAGAAGGCGACTTGAATATTTTCTATTCATTTGCATTTGCTTTTGTTCCCAATCCATGTGGTGAAAAATATCCTCGAAAATTGTTGTAGGTACTCGAAATGAAGATGGTATGTGACCACATACTCTTGGCAAGGAGTATAAAGCCCGGTATGGAATAATTTATATAATACTCTTATATTTATTTTTTTAATTATTCTAATTCTTAGTTGTACCCCCCCCCCCCCTCCTGTCGTAGAATAGGGTCAAATTAACCCTTTCTGCGTTTCTCAGCCGAGGTCGAACGGCTAAGTGCGTGGGAGATTTATAATAAAAGCAGTGCGAATTAACTAAATGTAGGTTGGCCAAACAGTGGACTATCTTGGAGGTTCCGAGACAATAGAAAAACGGGTACAAAAATAACTTTACTAATATTAAAATTAAAATTCTTTTAAAAGGTTCAAAATAGTTTTAAAACAAGATATATACACATTAGATGTACACAAGTCTCAGCGGCAAAAAGGGGGGGTAGACTTGGCGGGGATGGGCGCTGTACAAACAAACGAACAATATTGACCGAGGGTCGCTCGAATGAACTTGAGCGTATACGAGGCCGATGATGGAGGCTTAAACGGGGGTAGGGGGTATTAGGGAGAGCACTTACACAGGAGAGTTGGGCGTTACCTCAAAGAATTAGTGCGAGGGAGTAGTCCTTGCCTTGGAGCAAAGTTCAAATAAGTCTCTTGACAATGACCATTACGGGATGAACTTAGATCTTTCTTTCGAGTCGGTTACCTTCGAGGGGCAGGTAGAATGAGTACGGGGTTGTCTCACGTGAATTAAACGAAAAAACCACGAGCTTGATGGTTTCTGCAAAAATTGTGCATAGTCCAACGGGACGCCAATAGTGGATACTGACGGCAGGTGGGCAGACGGCGGATATTGCCGGGGCAGGATGGGCGACGGATACTGCTCTCCATCTCTGGGGCCGGAGGATTTATGGAGAGGTCGTATGGGGTTTTTCCCCCTCCGTCCAAAGGGGAGGGTTTCAGGGTCCGACGCATTGGCAGGCGAGAGTAGTCTCACCTTTTTAGCACGATCGGGAGGAGGTTCCTAAGTCGGCGAGGCGAAACTTTGCCCGACTCCCACTTAGATCTTTTCAGTCTAGCAAGCTTGTCACGGCTTTCTGCGATGGCGGGCTTTCGACCACAACGACGTCTCATAATTTCGCACTCTCAATAGCGCAGACAAAAAGGGTCGCCTAGGTGTCTGTTGTCTCGCGTATTTTTTTTATCTCTCTGATCTCTGACATTCCATTTGCTTTAGTGACAGCTATAATTATTATTGGCATGAATTTTAGCAAATTTTTACAATTTCCGACTCTATCTTTCTTCACTAAGCTTGTAATTTTTTCCATACAGTTCTGTTTTGTTTGTACTTGTAGTACCTCTTATTGCTTTTCCAACCACTGCCCACAAGTGTTCTATAGGATTTAGGTCTGTATTCTTTGGTGGACACTCCATTGGATTGATCACCCATTCTACAAACCATTCTTAGTGTGGTTCGATGTGTGGCAGGAAGCATTGTCTTGATGAAATATAATTTCATTTCTTGTTGTTGCGGGATGCAACTTCTAGATAGATGGGTCTAAAACTGGTGACAAAATGGTGGTATGAGTTGTAGATTTAATTCTTACTTAGCATAAAAAAAATCTCACTTGAACCTGATGAATATATGCAGTCCCATACCATGATAGAACCACTACTATGCTTCACAGTTGGTACCGCAAAAGCAGGGTGAAATGCTGCTGCAACTCTTTGTCTCACAAAAGTAGCTCAAGAAGTGCTA
This sequence comes from Ceratothoa steindachneri, assembly GCA_963969495.1. Lineage (NCBI taxonomy): Eukaryota > Metazoa > Arthropoda > Malacostraca > Isopoda > Cymothoidae > Ceratothoa > Ceratothoa steindachneri. Next base: position 20,398,254 of record OZ018328.1, on the reverse strand, counting down.
AAGATCTGGATTTTTTTACAAAAATGCTAAATAATTCCATCACTTTATTCCAAGATGTATTTGAAAGGAATTACATAAATTACATGTAAAGCAACAATATAATAATCCTTAATCTGGCCAGGTAACTCTAGATCATTGTTCATGTATACAATTTTTGTGATCTTTGGCCCACTGAAGACGAATTTTTATGTTAGCTTCTGATATCCATGGCTACCCTCTCGCCTTGCATCCTTTAGCCCTTGATCTTTAAGTCTCCTAATTGCTCTTGGTGATAGTTTTAAACTTAAAGCTTCATTTAACTCCCTAATAAGTCAAAAAAATGTTTTTGTGCGATTGAGTAGTGAAACCCGTATTATAAATATTTCTTCTCTGAGTATTTTAAGATGTTTTCTGCTACTTTTTTTCTCTATACAAAGCTTTTGGTATCTTGGTATCGTTTTATAGTGTTTTGCACAGCATTTCTTATACATTATATTTTTGAAGCAATTTCTACTTGACTATGAAGTTGAAGGTGTCCTATCTCTGCCTATGTAAGTTCTTTAGCTATAATCTTATTACCAATGAAGAACAAAATTGAGTACTCAATATTTCTAAATTTAAACTGAAACATAAGAAATATTAGTTAAATTCTTATTTAAGAAAATAGACCAATTATTAAATTAAACACCATTTAATAAAATATTAAGTATTTCAAACAGATTAACAAAATATTCAACCATACTAGCAAAATATACATTTTTAACATAAATATTGAGAGTAATATGATACATTCTAAAAGTATTTATTACCAAGTTAAATATATGTCTATGATAGGTGTTTTATATTATTGGCAAGGGTGTATATGTATGACAGTATGTTAGGATAGGTGTATTGATTATCTCATCTGATATTCCATAAAATTTTGAATAAAGATTAATCTATATAAAATTGCCACAAATTTTAAATAAACACCATGAAAAATTGGAGAAAAATAAGAACAGATGAAATTACGATAGGGTAAATAAATTTTAATAAATATAATGTAGGCAAGATCTAAAAAATATTTTTCAGTAGATACTTCTGTAGAATAGAAGAAAACTATAAAAATTATATGATTTATAATAATGATTTTCATTTCATCAAAGTTTAAATGTATCGAAAATACTATAATTAAAGCTGGAGAAACGGATAGGAAGGGGGGAAATATAGAATATCTCTCATGTGATAAGAGATCCAATTAATTACAAATGAACATCTAATCCCATTATTGATAAGGCTTTCCTTTTTAAGAAATAAAATGCATCAATATTAATACATTTTTAAACTATTTAGGGGAAATATAGAGTGCAAGAGAAGTACACTGCAAAGATGATTTGAAAGCATAAATAGCAATGCTGCCCTTTTAATTGAGTAATAATAATTAATTACCTTTTCTACCCTCTGATATTATGAATTTTCGACAGGAAAATAGTCGGCGTTATTTGTTACGGATATAATTTCTACATTCAGAGTACTTTTTGAGCAATATAATTATGCAATGGTGATAATTTACTATTTCTTCATTCTTTACTATTTGAATTAACTCGCCATTCACTCAACAAGCAAAGAGACCAGCTGTCAGAAACGGCGTTTTGCACAGAGCTAACAAAAGGTTCATTTGAATATTCTTCCGCAATAAGAAAATAGTCCTGGGAACCATTGCTATTTTTATCTTTGATTTATAGAGTATTTAACTAGCCATTTGCTAAAAAAACTACTCTAAGGTAGCCTACAATTTAAATCTTATAAATAAATGGCAAATAGAGTTATGAAAAAATGTAGACACCATGATTGTCAGATATTCAAAATCTACATAATTTGTAATTTTTATCATTTTTGCTTTCAATTTCGAGAAACCCTTAAACTGATATTATTTACCTGCAGGCATGATACAGGTGCTTGTTAGGGAGGGGGGACTCCAAAAACTGCCTAAGTATTTCTAAAAGCGCATTCAAATTTGCATTTGAGATAAAGAATGGATGCAGGAAATATCCTACGATTCCAAATTTATTCCGATTCTTCCGCACTAGTTTGGGGAAATCAGTTCTTTAAAATCGACTACACACAATTCTAAAGTCATTGCCACAATGCAAAGAGAATTTTTTTAAAATATTATTATTATATGTTTCAGCTGATAAATAAACAAGGTTTTCAGCAGTTTCCACTTCCCTTTCATCCTAGGCATTAGCCAATTTCCCCGTAGGTTTTCATTAAATTGAAATAGAGTGATTGAAAGTGATGACTAATGGGTTGAACTCTAAGGTTCTCCTCCAGATAAATCCTCACTACTTGAATTCTCATTATCCAACCAAACAACGCCAGATACTGAGTCAAGCTAAGTTCGAATCGATAGAGGCGTTACTTTATTTAGTTATTTGTTCGAGGAACTCGAACAAATGGTGCGGTTAGTTTAAAGCAAAAATTGACAGTCGACACTGCATCGGGTCATGGGGGCCCAGGTATGCAGTGTCGGTTGTCAATTTTTGCATTCTTCCTGGCGAGGCACGAGGTCCGGCACCCAGCACCTGATGCAGTGTCGATTTCGATTGATGTAAGTGGCAGGTGTGTGGAGGGGACAAAAAGGGGTGTGGTGTGTGGGTAGATAGATAGCTGAAAATAAAGAAGTGGTGAAAAGAAAAGAAGTGTGGTAGGGTGCAAAGAGATGCTGAGGGCCTGGTGATCAGGCCTATTGCTTAAATATTTTCTCTTTGTTGTGTGGTCCCTTTGTTGTCTTTGATATATAATTATATATATATATATATATATATATATATATATATATATATATATATATATATATATATATATATATATAGCGTTCAAACCATTTGTTTTCTATACATTTAATGTTCTCGGATATGTTATGCGCATTCGCTGTTGTACTAATAATTCACTTTGATGACTTTAATATGTGCTTAGTGTCTTTGTTTGTTGTATATTTTGCAGTGAGTGTAAATCGTGTCTTTTGTTTTTTCTTTGATGTCGGTTGTCACCTTTGGTACATGACCCTAAGGGTTCACGCACACTAAACAGACAAACAAACAAACAAACTTGTATATCGACAGAGGGCCTTTAACAAAGTTACCTTTAACGCATTGATCCTTACGATATCGATAGTTCCAAATAACCGATATGTTGTGAGATGAAGCGTTTCAGGTTTAAAGGAGTAAGGGAGATGTTCCTTACATTAAACGGATGTGTAGTTCTCTACTTTCCTTCTCTTAATAATCGTAGTCAATGCGTTAATAAAAAAAAAATGCTTAAACCAAATTATAAGGGACAAATTACATTCGAATCATCGCGCGCAAACGATATTCTTAACTAAATGAAGAAAATGATGACTAACGACAGCATTTTCTACCAAATATTTTCGAAACCAGGTTCATGGAGAAAGGTATAAAGGTAGGGAAATTAAAAACATGTATAGGAGGTGCGCAACACTATATGAACTTTGATGTTTCTATGGACGAAGAAGCCAGGCCACTCTCCCGCCCCTTCCCATGACGCCATGTAGGTAGAAATCTTAGCCAGAACTACATGAATGGGAATAGCTTTCAATACACTATGTAACACAAATTATGATTCTATGTGGTTATTTTCTAATTTTATATGGTTAAAGAGTAAAAATAAAAGGCTTTTATTTATTTCAAACTTTGCTTTTGTGATTTGGATAATTAAATTTTGAAATTTAGCTATTTTAAATTTGAAAACCGGTGAATTTGCACATATAGTCACATAAGGTAAGAGAAACAACATGCGAATCAAAATTAACATGTTTTTATAAGAAATCTATTCAAAAGTGGTCACAAAAGTTTAAATAGGTATTTTTGCATAAATTTTGGTATAAATACATATTAATTTTGATTCGCATGTTGTTTTTCTGACCTCGATTTGCGATTGTAATGTCAATCAGTATCGCGAATATAGCCTCCCATATTTTGGTTTCAATGTATGGTTAAAGAGTTGGTCTCTACACTTTATGAGGCCTTTTTTTCATTTTCGGGTACCCAAATCTATAAGTACCCATGTCGGTCTGGAGGTCGATCGGTGGTAAGGTAGCCATTTTACTTTTCAATGAGTGGCAATAATATCGTAACAATTTGGCCGATTTTAATGGAATTTGAAACCCTTATGGTGTTTTACATTTTCTTTCAAATGACATAATTTCCAAGGTCCTCCCAAGGTTGGTCCAGGAATTATTTAGCAATAACAACGTAACTATTTAGCCTATTCTAACGAAATTTGGAACCCTTATGGTGTTTTACATTCTCCTTTCAAGAATATAATTGGCAAGGTCCTTCCAAGGTTAGTCTTGGAATTATTAAGAGAAAACTAACGATGGGCCAGATTGCCCCATTTATTGAAAGTTTTGAAGGTCGTAAGGTCATACGCCAGAATAATTGAGAGCACGCGACTTGGTCTGTTGACCTTGTTGAAACTTTAAATCCCCACAGCAACCATCAGCACATAAATATTAACATATCCTTTCCAACATTTTATTTTTTATTCGGAAAACTAGAAAGAGACGAAGAAGTGGAAGGGAGGAGGGGATATTTTGCCACACTTCAACTACCCGTTGTACATACATACCCAAGAAGTGTTTAGGTGAGCATTCCAACAGGTGGCGCTCCTTTCCTTGCGTGTGTTGGGTTCGGAGACGACAAAACACGACTTGATACAGTCGAAATAGTGCGGGTTAGGTCCGTTAGAATAGTCTTGGCACGATAGTACCCAAATTTAAAATCTAGGAGAGCGCCTCCCAACTTATGTGCCATTATGTTCGAAGGGTTTCCATGATCTCTATCATCTAGTCAGGGTAAATAAAAGCGAAACGTCGGTCGGGTAACTCAATCTGTGAGGTGATCTTGGGCTTTAGATCATGGCGCTTGTTGCTATCATATATATGTTCACGTAACGAACAAAAGACAATCTCGAAATCCACTCGAGGTGCAGTAATTGTAGCATCAGAGATATAACGTAATGTAGAGTGTGTCAATAACAGCTTGGCACTACCTCCGTGATACCTTTGATACCTAAAGCAAAGGGATGTTGTTGTAGGCAACCTCGAGTGGAACACATCTTGTCATACGCTCCCAGACAGAGAATCCCCAACCGTAGGTGGAATCAACGATCTCGCAATAATTTAAACCGAAAAAGCGGAAAGCATCCCGTTCTCCCATAGAATATAGGCAGACTATGATAGAATATATCCATGCTTTACCACATCCCTTCAAATCCAATGTAGATAAATTGATCACAAAGGAATCTGCCACGGACCTAAGTTCCTAGATCGTAGTACCCCCTTCCTGAATAACAGAGAGTGGTCTTGCATTAACTCTCGCTCGGAGAAACTGACAAGAAATGTTTCACTAGCGGATCTTTTACAACGTATAGGCACAACGCTTATGTCTGAGGGCCTTCCTAACCTCGAAGGACCCCCAAATAAGTGTGCGAAGTGCAACACAGCCAGATAGTCAATATTTTTCCCAATAATTCCCTCACTACGCCCTAGAGTGCTCGATCCAGTCACCACCGGAGCGGTCTCTGGAGCGGCGCGGCCTGGCGAGAGAGACTTGAATGTGAAAATGATTGTTTCTCTAAAGGTCATCGGCTACCTGGCACTCAAAGCCTGCTTGTGCATCAGAGGACCCCCAGGGACACACTAGGACAGGAAAATGAAGCGGTTATAGTAAAGATGTGCTTGAATTCCCCGCAATTAGGTCGCTTAACCTTTGTAGCATGGGAGGGAAAAAAGAACAGACACATTTAACATGACCTCTGGTAATCAGACAGATTCAGGGAAACTAGAGGAAACTTGTCCCATAGCTTCTCCCAGTTAGCTCACATTCCACGGCAGTTCTAATGAAACTATGTGAACCAAATTATGTGACAGGATTGATTAAGTACGTAAAAAGGTTATATTAAAATTGAGTAAGAGTATGAAAGAAATCTATCTTTAAGCATAAGGTGGAGATGTGAAACAATTATATGCAAAAGGATTAAATTGGAAAGTAAAATCTCTTTGTGAAAAGATAAGGAAAATGACGTACATATGTATATGTATTTGGTGTGTACGTGAACTAGTTTTATATTCAACGACTAGGTAGTAATGTGAAATAATTCTATGTAAAATAATTGTGAGAAATGCGATCGCATTATCTGTAGAGATGTTTGGTTTGGCGTTGAATGAATTTCATATATAAAGTTTGGTTCGGAGTATGAATGATTAAATGTACAAGGATTTTGCTTGGGTGTGAAAGAATTCAATTGTTGATGAGGATTGGCTTGAGATGTGAAAGAATAATATTTTCAATGATTGGGTGTGGATGTATAAGAATTCTTTGTACAAAGAATAGGTGCGGATGTAAAAGAGTTTTATATGAATATATTGAGATGGAAGGGGTAAGAACTCGATTAATAGTCATTTGTTAGAAATGTGAAATAGTTTCATTTAGAAATTATAAAGATTGGGAGAGAATATGAGAGAATTCATGTACAATGATTGAGTAGAGATGATAACAATTTTTATGCACTTCAAATGGGTGTGGAAGCGAATGGAATCTTCAGCCAGGATTGAAGTGTATGCAGGATCGGCTTGAAATGGAAGGAATTCGACGTAAAGGATTGGATGGAAAGGGAAAAGAATTCAGTGTAATAGATTGAGAAAGAAAGCATTAGAACTCTATATACTAGGATTAGTTGGGGATATGAAGAAAATGTGTGGAATGAATGCGTGGGAGTGCGGATGAATTATGTACATAGATTGACAGTGGATGCATAATAATTATATGCAAAATGGTTGTGTGTGAAATTTAAGAGGATTACATGTAGAAGGATTGGGTTTAAATGTAAAGTCAAATTGCATTCATACATCTGCAAACGATGATCGAGAAATATTTATTGTCATTTTCTCATTTGAAATTCATTTTAACAAACTTGCAAGTTTGTAGATTTGAAAAAAATAGAAATAAATTACTCGATAACGAAAACTTCATTTACTACTAACAAATAAAATGTTGAATGTTCAAAAGGATATTGGCGCCTTGAGAATTGTTTGTGCAAATCTAGAATTCATACAGATGATAATTTTGAGTTACAAAAGTTACTATTTCAACTATTAAACCAAAGTTTGTTTCAAGACAAGCTCCAACTGGTTCATGTGGAGACGAAGAACATTCAAACTTTAGGAGTGAGTTTTGGTTGAGATGCCGAAGCCTTCGCATATTAATTGGAATATTAGACGGTAAAGACGTTTTGATGGAAACTATGCGCCAAATCGTCAAGGAGAGTTGGTTTTTCTCTTCCCCGGACGAGTCCTATCTTCATAGCGCATCCAATATTTAACTTTCGATAGCGGAATTGTTGATCTTAAAAGAGTTTTAAAATGTAATTTTCATCCTCAAGCAATGTAAGTACTGGGTCGAGGATGTTACCTTCAGAACTTGACTAAATATATTTTTTAGTTTTGTTTCTTACTTATTCAAATTAACAACTTCATCGCCCCAAACATGTGTGGTCTAGTGCATGATAAATCACCCCAAAAAATAATAGACTTTAGGGAAAAGTATGAGAGCCTGTCAATAAAGAGGACTACCCCTGTGGATTCATTCTCTGAGCCACATGGGTAATGTTGCCCTTTCAATTTTAGGCCCATTCTATCAATACAAATGCAATGCATAAGTAGTGAAAGGGTTTAAAACACGATATCAAGAAGACGAGGTGTTTAGTATCAAGATGCGAAGGAAAAATTTACAGGGATTTCAAGCAACCAGCACAGCAGACCCTAAATCAGTAAATGAATTTTTATTTCACAAAGAAATAAAACTAATTAAGAGGTATTGCATATAATATAAAGTTTAGAAATTTATTGATTCGAAATTTTTTTCTTAGCCATTTTATCTTTTGCTTCTTCACTTTAGTTTAATATATATATATATATATATATATATATATATATATATATATATATATATATATATATATAAGTGTATAATGAAAATGCAAGGCAAGCGACTCTAGTATATAAAAGCGAACAAAGGACTAAACAAAATGAAAACAGAGGAAACAAACTGGAAAACATAAATATCTGCTTGTTTTCGTGGCGAAAGTATCTCGAATAATGTTGCCAAACTAGTCTATAAACCGCCGCCGGAACTGGTCCTTCATAGGGATTAATATTTGCCCCCGGAAACAGGTAGATATTTATATTTTCCAGTTTGTTTCCTCAATTTTCACTTCGTTTAGTCTTTTGTTATGAGTGCACTCTCCGGAAAACTTTTTGTTTATTAAGACTTATAATCACTAATGAATATATATATACATCATCAAAATAGAGGTAGGGAGTAGATATAATGAAATAAAGACCCATAATTACAAGGCGTTACCTGTTAAAACAGCATTGCTCTAAATTGTATTCCATGATTCTTTTAATATTTTTCATTTTTAGCCGATTCTCTCCACTCTTCGAAAGAATCCATTAATCTCTATCTTTTCCTCCAAAGAGTTTTGTTATACTCGCGAATAATCGGGGGTTTTCAAATGACTAAATTTCATACATTTTTTCGTTCTCATAATTCCTTTGTGGTGCAGACATCAATTATGGTGTTCTGTATACGTTTTTTTTCCCGAATTATTACACTATCGCAAGTTTTGTTTGCCTCATGTAATGGAGAGTGGGAAATTGAGTAACCATCCATCGTTTGTACAAAATTAGAAAATACAAATTGTCGTAGAATAGGCTCTCGACGATATACCATATATAATTATTCGTTGAGGGAATTATTCTAATATTTCGAGTGCGTGGTAATTTGATTGACAGAGGTTAGTCCAAAGGGGGGGGGGTTGTAGAGGCTTATTTATCTTCAATATGCTTAAGGAGTGGAACGGAGCACAAGGATAATAAAATGGCTATCATTAATAAAATAGAGTTTTATTAATTAAATTATCAACAACACACAAAAAAAATGTTTACATAAACCGAGAATGGAAAGGGTCGTGGGAATATCTGACTAATCCGAGGATTAAGATTTGGAGAGATTTAAAAAGGTAAACAAATAAAATTAAAGGTGGGGAATGGTTCGCTAAACCATTTAAAGCACAGGGTAGCGTTGACAAAAGGTTAGATGATTAAAGGTAATGCTCAGCTTACGTAATTTCAAAGTTGTTGTGCAGAGGAAGACGATGCGAAGGAATCTTCGGTCCACTGGCGATTTCCAGCAGAAGGGTTCTTCGGGGGGTTGTCCTTAGCGAAGGGGAAGGACTGTCTTCGAGGAGTGAGAGCAAAGTGGGGCTCGGAAGTACGAGCGATCTTTGTGACAGCAAATTGGGGATGTTCTAGATGAACAATGGAGGTTATTGTTGAAACTAAGCGTTCTCTTGAAGAACGTTAAAAAGGGGGGAATTGAATTATCCTGACGTGATGTCTTGGGAACGAGAACCGTTTCTAAGTTGTTTGATTTCTGAACAACAGGGGGGGGGGGTGAGAACCGTCTCTTGTCAAACGGGCTCAAAGAACAATGGCTGTTCTAACGTTGTTCTCTTTCTGAACAACAGGGGGGCCTTGTTGACTTGGCGTCTGGAAGGCACGAACCTTGGCACTCAAGGGATATTGTCCTCTTCTGGACAATAAGGGGGTTCTCGAGGTAGAAAGTTCATATGTGCACAAGGGAGACCGGATCGGCGTGATGCGTCGCGAAGATAATCGGGATCTGATCTCTTCAATCGGGAAAAGCTGTGTATAAGTACCCGGAGCCGTCTCCATGGCGTATGGGATAATTGAGTGGGGGACTTTGGGGGAATGCCCCGGTCGCGCCTGGGAAAATACCTCATCTGCCCATAAGCCCAACTCAATCTGGCGAGATCGACGTATGGAGGCGAAACGGGGGAATGAACCTCCTCTATTAAATATTGGTTAATGTGGGCGATAACGCGCTCTGCTTCCTCTCGCAGACGCACGTGGGTAGCATGTGTTTCTAAACATGCCTGAGAGTGTGGATGACTTACGAAGAATGGTTATGGAAGAAGCATATAAAAGACCTGATCAGTTAGGTATGAGTGATGTGAACAAGCTGAAGAAAGAATTGAAGGTGATGTGTGCGCCGGGAGTGATGCCGTTTCAGGAGGTGTTAGTGGTAGTAAGTAAGGTGTTTGATGTGAGAGTGTGTGTACATTATGGAGGTGACAAGCCGGTGGTGTATCGTGGTAAGGGGGTGAGCAGAGAGGGTGGATGTGAGCTGCATTTACAATGTCTGAGTGGGGTACATTATAATTGGGTAATTGAGAAAAAGAGTTATGTACAGAAGTCTGTAAATGAAGCACCTGAAGAATGTGCGCCTGTTTATGATGATAACGGGGCTGCTTCTGAGGTGTTTGTTGAGAACATGAAAGTTGTGATCGTGGCGTGCGACCATGAGATTGAAAAGAGAGTGCATATTGTGTTAAGAATAAATGAAAAGAGGTATTGTGGTATGATTGATACCGGTGCACAAATTTCTTTGGTGAATGCTAAAGTGGTAAAGGATGTAGAGAAGCTGAGTTGGAATATACCTAGGCGAGGCGTTACGGTCAAGATTTCTAGGTTGGGAGAAGGAAACGTGATGGCATGGGAAACGGTGAGCTTGGCACTAAGTATAGGAAAGTTGGAAAATGTAATGCATGAATTTGTAGTGTTAGGTGAGAATGAGCTGCCTTATTGTTTTTTGTTCGGGATTGACTTCTTGCGAAGGAATGCTATTTCGGTGGATGTGGGAAATGAGTGCTTGATGAAAGCTGGTATGGTTGCGATAAACTTGCAGAGTGAACTTGTATGTGAAACAGGATTCGCGGGGGTAGTGAGTGTAGATAGGAATGAAGAGCTATTGACGGAAGATGATATTGAGAATATGCAAGAGTCATGTTCAATGGTGCGTGAGCTGAAGGCTAGTGTATTGAGGAGTGTGCCTGTTGAAGGATGGAGCAGTATATTGAAAGAGTTTAAAAGGTTTGCTCAAAAGTTTGTGTTATGTAAGGATGTGATTTATTTTTTACGAAGAATAGATGAGGAGGATGTGTATATTCCAGTATTTTCAGTTTGTGGTGCAATTGGAATGGTGAAAATCGTGCATGAGAGGTTTGAACATATGGGGAAGAACAAGTTATGGGAGTGCATTAAAGAGCGTGTGTTTAGTCCATTTTGAGGAAAGTTTGTGTGGATATTGCAACTACTTGCAAGGCGTGTCAGAAGGGAAAGTATCAGAGAGTGTATGCGAGTCCGCCTGTTTTGAAATTGTGCGTGAAAGAGCCGTTTGAAATGGTAGCGATCGATTGTGTCTCTTTGCCTTTGACTGTGAGAGGTCATGTTGGAATGTTTGTAATGGTAGATCATAAGAGTAAGTTTGTTTATGCTGCACCCTTGAAGAATAAATCGTCTGCAACTGTTGCCAGAGTTGTGAGGGAGAAAGTATTACCAATGTGTGTATGTAAGCCTGCACGCATGTTGAGTGACAATGGACCTGATTTTGTGGGGCGTGCTTTTGAAGAAATGTTGCGTGAATGGGATATTGCTCATGTGAGAACGACGCCTTATGTACCTAGTGTGAACGGGTTGGTGGAACGAACGATCAGAACCTTGAGTGAGATGTTGCGGTTGATGGTGAAAGATGGATTAGACTGGGATGAATGCTTAGGGCGTGTGTTATGGTCGTATAATATGACAGTGCATAAGATGACTGGTATGTCTCCTTGTAATTCTGTGATGAATTTTGAGAGACTTGTGCGACCGCGAATGAAACTAGAAGAGAATGATTGTGAGTTGTGGAGAAAAGCGAGTGAAAAGTTCGAAAGTTTTTCTGTTGGGGATAAAGTGCTGAAACAGATTGAAACAAAAGGTAGACTGAATGTGGATAAATTGAAAGAGAAGTTTGAAGGTACGTTTGTGGTGAGAAAGGTTTGGTCGAATGGAATAAGTTATGTGATCGTGCATGAAAGAGAGGATGGATGTGTGGATGAATATAGAGCACATCAGAATCAGTTACGAAGATGGCGGGAACCTTCAGCATATTTGATTGAGCATCCTGTAAATGAATGGCTATCTAGAGATGCGGAGAAATGTGAGGAGAATAAAGGAGATGAGATCTTAGAAGGGAATCAGTTAGTGTTAGTCGAGCATGGAAGGGGGAAGCGTAAGAGAAAGCAGTCGAGAAAGTATGGATGGATAGAACAGTTTGGTGAGAGTGAGGAGAGTGAATTTTCTGAACATTTGCAAGGTCGAGAGGGAGTGTATGATAGAACGTATAGTATTTATAAGTTTCCGTTGAATGAGTCTGAGTCTATGTTAGCGAGTATAAATGAGATAAGTGAGCAATTGAAGCAAGAGTCAATGAATGCTATGAAAAAATGGGAAGGAGTGATGGATGAAGCAGAGAGACTATTTGAAGATTGGAGTGAGATTGGTCAGGAAGTATCAGACGTGTGTATGGATAAAGTGCGTATAGAAGAAGATGGACCCGACAAGGGCTTGTTGACAGTGGGGACAGGGCTAGGCCCTGTTACTAGGAGAAGAAGGAGTGTAAAATAATATGATTAAGTGATGACGAAAGCTTTGTAATGGTTGTGAGAGAGTAAGTAAAGAGTGAGGTGGGGAGGAGGCAATTGGGGGAGATTGGGAGCACGGTGAGATGAGGTGAACCTAGGAGGGAGGGATGTGGTAGGTCCATTTTTGTTTGACTCAGCTCACCAGTGCCCAATCTTATGCCCGCCTTTTGTTTTAGGTTTTGGTGAAGGAAGGAGGACAGAGCTGCCTGGAAGCAGTGTAGGTCCCCCGTCTTTTGCCCAGGTCTGACGTTTCTTCCTCCCCCCACAGGCGAAATATATAAGTACAGGTTGATGAGCGATTGTAAACGGCCAATAGCGAATGCACGAAGGAAGTTCAAAGGGAGGTAAAGCCAGATACTGTATTAGTGATTTAGTGAGTGAGTGTGAGTGAGTGAGTGAGGGAGGGAGGGAGGGAGGGAGGGAGGGGGTGAACGTAACACCTTGAAAATAGCAACAGGGGAGTAATTATGTTTCCCTTTTTTTTAGCTCCTTTGGTCTCGCTGCTCTTGTCCGTGAGTGAGGAGAGGGAAGAAGTCGCGCACTAAGCCATCGGTGTGGGGCACAATTAAGAGCCACAGCCAACGGTCCCCTTGGTCCCCCTTGAGAGAGATAGACCTTACCGCTTGAGTGCACTTTCTTCCCCGCCCCACGCTCAGGGAGAGCGAGTGAACTGTCCCATAACGTGCAAAAACGCCCCGGGGCAACCTTTAATAACCAGTGAACTAACTGAGCCGGCTCAATTGGGGGTTTTGTGGTAGCCACGAGTGTTGAAGAGAGAGAGGGAGAGGTGGAGAAAAAACATTAGTGCTTTTGCAAACCAGTTGTTTGGTAATTATTTATATTTATGGTGTTGCGCCTATATTGTTGACTTGTATACATTTTGTGTTACGCATATTGAAAGAGGTTGAAGTGTATATTTTTTTGTTGTACTTTTTTTATATATTTACATTGTTAGGTAATTAGTTGTATTGGGTAGTGATAAGTTTGTTATTTTAATGAAAAAACAAAATAGGTATCTGTGTATTTTGTCTCCTTCCGATCTGACAGGCGTCTCACGAGTGAGTGAGTGGACCTTGTGGCGGGTGGTTTCCGGGACTAGCCGCTACAACGCCATACGTTTCCGGTGCCACCCACTTTTAAGATAGGGTCGGAAAAGTGATTGCCTGCCCACTTGCCGTAAAAGTAGCAAATAAATAGGCAGTGTTGGGAAGTGACCTACCGTCTTTAGGGTAATATTGGTAGACTCCCTTAAAAACCTTTAAAAACTACTCCCTTTGGAAATGAGCCCTATCTCTTTCATATAAATCTTGTATCAAACCCTCGTAAACTTTAGATCAGAAAGATAGTCTGAGCAAATCTTGTATTTTGAATAAAGCTAAAAGTCATACAGCTCCTTTAGCTCTCTCCCACTGCGTCGTACCGGATCATCATCAAAGACGGGCAAACAAGCACTCCAGGTACTGTCGCCACTCTGGACCACACGAAGCATTACGTCGAGTTGCTGTAGCCACTCAGGGTCACACGCTCTTCTACTACGATAGAACCCTCTGCAAGAAGCGTCATTCAACGTCAGATGGCACCGTGCACCACACTACCAGGCAGCCCTTTGTGACTAAAGAAGGATTCCGCTGCGCCGACTGCCTGGTCACCTTGACTGCGTGTCATATCTAGTGACTGACGGTCATAGTTACAAGGCCAGCAGGCAGCAAGAAAACATGTGCATTAGTCGGGTGTATCCAGGCGTGTGAAAGAATGAAGAAAGAAAAGACAAATGAAGGAATCAAAAATAAAAAAGAAAAAGAAAATAGTATTATAAAAAGAGACTAAAAAATATAAAACAAATCTCAGTCATAAGTGCTGGCGCCGGAAGAATGCATTTGAAGGCCACAGGAATATGTTTGTACAAATTACAAGAACTTAAATGTACAAAATCTTCTGCCGTCGGTAGAAAAATTAGCAATTCGAACTTAGGGGTGGGAAGAGGTTTCTAATGGAGGACAAGACTGAAAAATGAGAGTAAAAGGGAGAGGATGGGCTCAAGAAGGTCCACGAAATCTGCCCTTGTTTTTATGGGGTTAAAGGTTTGAGCCCAATCTAGAATGGGTTCGAGCAAAGAAGTCAGAAGTAGGGGATACCAGGACACCCGTTTCAAAGGTCAGCTGGGCCACGCATTTGGTTAAGTTCGTATCTTAAGATTCCGTCTTCTTTGTTTCATTCAATTTTTTCTTTTATTGGAAATGGCCTAATTCTACATATGAACAACTCTAATGTTTTTTTAATAATTTAATTTCAATCTATCTCATAGGCCTATCTGATTTGTCTGTTGCTATTTATTTGGCGCTCAAGGAAACATTTCCCGAGTTAGTAGTACTTGAATGTAGTATTTTTAAAGTTATAAAGCTATTATTTTTCGCTGCTATGACGTCATAAGCCTCAAGGAAATAAGAGTTTCAGTGCAACGTTTCAAGAAATACATTTTACCGAGGATGATACTAATTTAACTACGATGCCGAAGTTTAATAGTAGTTAGTTATTTAAACACGTTTAGTTTTAATCTGTGGAATTACTAAAAGTGGAAAAGGCTATGCCACGGTTTTTCGCTAGAATCGGCTTGTCGTAGAATTCAGAGAGCTCGAACTTGAACCCTTTCGGCTTCCCCTTGAAAGATGCAGGGGAGGAAGACGACAGCCCCAAATCAGGAAAAGATTTCCTTGAGTGCGATGGGACTTAAGTGGTGAGAATGAATTAATCGTTGGCGGCTATTGCTACTATTTAATTAGGCTTTGGTGGTTGGAGGATTTAAAAAGAGAAAACAAAAATAATCTTTTAATCTTATACAAACAAAAATAGATATTTACAGAATAATATACAAGCGATTTAGTTAACACCGTTACTAAATGAATGAAATTGAAATGACAAGTAAGACTCGTGTTAGCTGTACTAAGCTCAATAAGTACACTAATTACCCGAGGGAACGCGGGAGGCGACTACGAGGTGATCCTTATCCGTACGAGGTTCAACAATTATTACAATAATTACCCGAGAGGGACCGGGAGTAGATCACCAGTTGAAAGGTCCGTCTGAGAGCGTCACACCTCTTCGACGATGAATGAAAATATAAGTCTTACGATTTCTGGAGAAGACCACGGGTATGGGTACTCTGGGTAAGATATTTCTTCGAGGAGGGGGGTTGAGCGCGATATTCACTGACGTAGTCTTCATCGTTCCGAATATGGATTCTTGCTGCGAGACCGAATAACACCGGGGTTTGTCGCTTGAGAAATGCGTGTTGTGAATGAATAATTCTAAAGATATCTTATGATGCCACGTGAATACCTTCTGTATTGTGTGGGCTTGCTTACTTGGAAGCAACGTGGGGAAAGCTAGCGACCCGAAAGCTCTAAGAATACTTCCTCGATTATTTTCGGGGGAAGGGGAATATATATTATTACTGCGCCGGAAGTTCCAATGTTTGCCGACGCAAGCGTTATCGGTCCCACAGCCTCGATGGCGGGAATCAGCGGTGAAGGTCGTAACACCATAAATGGGACGAAGTTCAGGCACGCCGTCTGGAAGCAAGACTCCTTCGCTCGAAATGCCCCACAAACGCGCGCACGCTCTCTCTCTCTCTCTCTCTCTCTCTCTCTCTCTTTTCTGAGGTCACAAAGAGGGGAGTAACCCCGCCAGAGGAAAACAAAGTGGGAAACGGAAGAGCGTAGGGAGTCCTACAGTCGGGGACTTCCTCAAGGTTCTTCGGTTTAATGCGAGGTCTATCAAAACAAGTTTCTTGAACTTCGTGGCCTCGTAGCAACAGAAGAACCTGAGATGGTGTCCATAACGGAGTCGTGGATAAAAACCTCAAGCCTAGATTTTGAAGGTGAATTCACGATTCCCGGTTACCAGCTCTTCCTGAAAGATCGGCCAGACAAAGAGGGTGGCGGTGTGATGTTGTATTTCAAAGATACTCTCAACTCGACAGATGGCAACATCGTATCCAACCATAAACTACTAGGTGTTGACCTAGAGATAGGTCCTGCCAGATACAGGACGCTAGTGCTTTACAGACCCCCTGCCCAACTCTTAGAACAGGACAGGAGTTTGCACCAGCTGTTGGGCGAACTTGTAAAAGACAGAGTGTGTATCGTCATGGAAAATTTCAACACACAAGTTGACTGGAAAACCAGAGAACTCTGTGGCGAGAACGCACTACTCCTGGAGTTCGCGAACAACGAGTTCCTGACTCAATGTGTGAGAGAACCAACGAGAGGAGAAAATATCCTCAAATTGGTTTTCACCTCTGGGGATGGCATCGTTGAGGACCTCTCTGTTGGCGAAGAGCTCGGTGGCAGTGACAACCTAAATTAGATTTGTAGTCAAAGTCCCCAAGGCAGAGCCTGCAACTAGTAAATCGAGGAAACTTGATTTGAGAAGAGCAGACTTTGTAGGTCTACGTGCTGGACTGACTGATGCGAGACTAGAAGTGTGCGAGGCTGTTGAAGACTCGTGGAACAGTTTCAAAACCACATTCATGAGTCTTCAGTCGCATTTCATCCCTCTGAAATTCCCCCGTCGATCTTCTGTTCAACCAAAGTGGTTTAATCGAGAAATCGGCCAACTGCTTAGAAAGAAGAAAACTATGTACCGGCAATCGAATATCTCAGGTGACTCTGACGAATACCGGAGGCTAGCCAGGAGAGTGAAGTCCAGCATAAGGGCGGCTAAGTGGTCTGAGGAACTCCGAGTGGCGATACTTTGTAAAGAGAATCCCAAGGAGTTCTTTGGATATGTAAACAGCCGTAAACCAATCCGTCGAACGATTGACCCTTTGAGGAATGAGGAGGGGACATTAAAGCACTCATCTGCAGAAAATGCTAACCTCCTCAACGACTACTTCTCCCCAGTGTTTACTAAAGAGTGTGGTCCCATCCCCCAGCCAATGTATTCCTACTCGTTGGAAAAGCTGGAGGATATGGACTTCACCAAAGGAGAAATAGAAAAAAATATCACTGACCTAATGACGAATAAGTCACCTGGCCCGGATTGGTTTCTAACTAAAGTGTTAAAAGAATTGCGCGATCAAGTGTCACGACACCTGAGCGCAATCTTAAACATGTCAATCCGGACCGAATGCGTTACTAGAGATTGGCGTGAAGAGGAGGTGACTCCTATCTTCAAGAAAGAAGACCGTAGCCAACCGTCGAACTACCGACCTATCAGTCTGACTTCGATAGTGGGTAAACTCATGGAAAGCCTCATGGTGAACAAAATGACGCAACATTTAGAGTCAAAGCTGCTATTGAGGAGTTCCCAGCACGGCTTTCGAAGGCAACGGTCATGCCTGACGAACCTTGTGGAATTCTTCCACTTCGTCTTCAGTGAGCACGATCGGTACAAAGCGGTGGATGTGATCTACCTAAACTTTCAGAAAGCCTTTGATAAGGTAACACGCCGCCGCCTTCTCCGGAAAGTGCGAGCACTGGGCATAGACGGAAAAGTAACCGGCTGGATAGAGAACTGGCTAAGTGGCAGACGGCAACGGGTAGTGCTCAAGGGGGTTCCTCAAGGTTCTGTCCTGGGACTACTACTATTCATCATCTACGTCAACGACATGGACGGTGACATGGTTGCCAAGATTTCTAAATTTGCCGACGATACCAAGCTTGGTATGAACGTTGCAACGGATAGAAATACTGCCTGCCTGCAAGATGATCTTCGGAAGATTGGGGAGTGGTCTTATACGTGACAAAGGCCTTTCAACGTAAAGAAATGCAAAGTCATGCATATCCGCCACCGAAATCCTCAATCACCCTATATCCTTAAGGGCACTGCTCTTGAATCCACCGACACTGAGAAGGACTTGGGTGTAACTATCACGAGTGACCTCAAGTTCTCGAAACAGTGTATTAAGGTGGAGAAAAAAGCCCACAGGATGTTAGTGTATATAAAGCGACAGTTTGGATATCGGAACAAGGAGATAGTACTGTGTCTGTACAACTCCCTCGTATGACCACACCTGGAGTATGCCGTACAATTTTGGAGTCCTTTATTTCGAAAGGACATCGCGAGATTGGAACGCGTGCAAGCCAGGGCAACCAAACTATTTCCCTATATCAGACATAAAAGTTAGGAAGATAGATTAAGGGAATTAGATATGTTCTCGCTGAAGACCCGGAGACTGCGTGGTCAGCTTATCGAATTGTTTAAAATACTTCGAGGCTTCGACAGACTGGACTACGGGGATATTTTCCAGCTCAGCGAAGGGAAAACAAGAAATCACGGCTACAAACTTGAACTGAAGCGATACTACCGTGATCTGTGTGGGAAATTCTTCCCATACAGTATCTGCGGTAGTTGGAACGCACTTCTAACAGAAGTTGTCAACAGTGAATCTGTTGACCAGTTCAAGTCAAGACTAGATAAACTCTTGCGAAATCACTGTTAAGATTTTCGCGAGTGATCTTCGAGGTCGGCAACGGACACCTTCGAGGATTGCGCCAAAAGTACCCTCCTTGTATGGACCGTAAGGTTTTCTAGGGTACTTATTTTCATTTTAGCTCCTTGTAGCGCTCTCTCTCTCTCTCTCTCTCTCTCTCTCTCTCTCTCTCTCTCTCTCTCTCTCTCTCTCTCTCTCTCTCTCTCCTTCATTTTCTGACACGTCTTCTCGTTTGGTTCCTTTCCGGTGAGAGAAACAGCACACAAAACTTAATATTTTACTAAACGAACCCACAAAAATTAACCAAGCCTAAAAGCAAGTTGAAAATATTAACCCAACTGAACCTCTACCTAACCCAAACATTATTTGGGGTGTTTAAAACAAGTTAACAATGACGAGATTGCTGCTAATCTATTTTTAGTTATAGCATCATAATTATAAATTACCACGCCTTAATTAGTATTTATTTAAAATAAAATATTTATAACAAAGCGCTTCGATTGTGTTAATGTTGTTCATCTGTAGAGATACTGAAAATGCTCTCGGTATTTTCTAATCTACCGTTTTATTCTTAAACTTTCGACTGTTTCCATTACTTTTTATTTTCTCCCGGGTCAGACGCCTGGTGAAATGAGAGGAAAGGAAAAGAAAGGTTGGAAGTGAGAGAAAGCGAAAGATTTACCAAGCCCCCTTCCCTCTGCGACCATCCTAAGATGGTTAGAGGCGAAAGGGGGCTGGAGACAAAGTCTCCTCCCCACTCCCTCCAGAACGCTAAACGGGATTAGGAAGGAGCGGCAGGAGGCCAGGAGATGTCGGGTGCAAATCTCCTTTAAATCTGGTGTAATTAGGTTATGTACGACGGTTTCGGCTCCGATGCGTAAAGATTGGGATCTTGAATCTCTAAACGACTCTCAAAAGGTCTTTTACGTCTTATGAATTTGATCCCAAATTATGGGATAATTAGATAGAGTGGCTTTGGAAGATAGTGAACTTATTTACTTGCAACAATTACCACTATCGAGACTTTAACATCTTGTTTAATCGGCACAAACTGAGCCGAGCAGATTGCTTCAGTCGCTCAAAATTAAATTTTGGTAAGAAGGAAAATATGTTTAGTTCAATTTTCAAATTCCGGGATCGCAAATATTTGAATGTTTATATCATTCATAAAAGTTTAGATCTGGCTGATATTTCCATAATGACATATCTATACTCTCTTAAAAATCGTCAATTAGTTAATTGAAACTAAATTTTTTATTGGTTTTATGCGATGAAAAATGGATTGAAGTTAAATGTGATTACTCGTTCGGAAAATGAAATATGGCTGACATCAGCAATGCTATGAGCAATATTTCAACTTATCGCAGCGATGAGAGGAGCCTTCGGTCCCTTTTTAGGAAATGTGTAAAATATTTTATTCGTTTTGTAGAGGTTGTAAAAGTAGGAGGAAAATATTAATATGTTATTTGGGGAGCAGACGAAGCTAATATTCGAAACAGGTTCTCGAAGGGTCTCATTTCAAGTTAGCTGCTCAGTATCCCGATAAGAGATGTCGCTTAGAATAAGGCAGAAAGTACTACATACATGTATGCATTCTAACCTCCCGATTTACATAGTTAACAATGTTTCCTATGAGTTAATGTACGAAGTATGTTTCCAAATAGAGAAAGTTTTTTTAATTATTATTTCTCTTCAAAGATCGAGAGATGGAGCGAGAATTTAATATTGTAAAATATAAATATAATTTTTTGTGTTCTAAATTAAATAAAAAAAGCTATTAAATTGGTTATATTATTATTGTCAACATTTTATTTCACTTACTAAAATTATATGTTTCACTTCCATGGCTATAAAATAATGCCGAATTTGTGAGAAACTACCCGGACTATATTGAGTAAAATACGGAAAAATAGAATACAGAATTTAATATAAGGAACAGATATAATGAAAAGGAAAACAACCGAAGGTAGCCAATGAAAGAAAATCTTTAAAGTTGTACGTGAATTCGTCAGGAAAGTACATACATTTCAAAATGCCTTGAGGAAGAACATGCCGCCGTTCTACAAAGAACTCGTCCTTTATAACTAGTTCTAATGCCTCAGAAGACAATTTGGAAGTAGACGTTGCGCAAGTCTACCCGTAGATAAAACTAACCGCGAGCTGGAGAAAGGATCAAACAGCGGAATCAAATATAACAGAAATAAGAACTATCGAAGAATAATTAACACCGTGAATAGTAAAGTCATCGATAAATCACTTTTCTTGCCATACACACCATATTAAACAACCATAGAAATATCGCCTTTTCCAGTGATTTGTGCAAACCAAAATAATTTAAGTAATTCAGAACGTTTTGCTCCAAATGGTATTTGAGTTAAGAATGGCTTTTGACCTTTCTAAAACAAGATATATTTCACGGAAATAGCACTTTGTTATCAATTAAACTTAATTATTAGGTTATAAAATGAACCTAAACATAAATATTCTCCTAAAAATATGTAATAATAAAATTAAGAAATATTCACGACAAATCCCAAAACAGGTTCAAACAAAATGTTCATTTTTATGTGGACTGTTACGTAACGGAAATGTTCGAAATCAACATTATAGCAGCATAACATCAAATATGGTAGCTATCAATTGGTCGAGAATTTTATGTTGTTTTTAGAAGACATAAGATCTGCCTCTTAGAGTTGTTAAGATTATTACAGATTTGATGTAACCTTTTTAAAGATAACTGTAGATAGGCCTAAGGCTTTTTTTCAACTACCAATGGCTAGGCGTTTTAAAGTTAGTAATACTGAGGCCTTTTTTAATATACAGAACAATTGGGGAGAGTACCACATAAACTGTCTAAAAGACAACTTGTGAACATTGCTTTATCTCAATTAGCTTTACTGCAATATATATTAAACGCAAAAGACAAGGATTTGATCGCAAACAAATATTTATTTCTATTGCTAGAAGTCTTTCTAACAGCAAAGGCTAGAATTTGCCTTTGCTAGTCTATGAAACTAGTTATTTATTATGAAGTCCCTCAACAATAAGCAAACACTTACCTGTTCAACAATTGCAAAGGTTAGATGATGCTCTTAAACACAATCGTCATTCACTGGTCAAGCGAAAGGGTATCACTCTTCTTTTATGACAATTGCACATCCGTACGTGTCACGTCTCAGCCAAGGGAAAAGTTATTGACTTAGGTTGGGAAGATTTTCCTCACCCTTTATGTTCATTGAGCCTTGTGCCATTTATTTAAATGATAACAACGAAACCTAAAGTTCTAAGTTTACTCTGAAATGGAGGAAGTGAAAAAAAATATCAAATCATATATTTGATCAAAACCGAATAAATTCTCCAAGAAAGAATCCACTGCTTAGTTAAACGATGCGAAAAAAGCATTGCCAATAATGATGGTGAAGCTACTTTGCTAAAAAGAAAATGCATTTCATTTATTTATTTCAAATTTCTTTTACTTTTTCTTTTTACAAGATCAGATCAGATCAGATACGTTTGAGAATCCTCTTTTGGACGAGTTCTCTTTTATGAGCACAGCCCCTAAAATTAACAGCCCTTTTCGAACCTTGATACAATTCACCAGAATGTTGTATTATACGTTCAAATAATATTGATCCACAAAGATGTCGTTTTGGGTGTTTTTTTCATGCAATATATTTCTACTGAGATTATTCCCTTCAGCTTGTCAATCATAAAAAGAGGTAAAATCTAGTTGGGACTGTATAAACTGTAGTGTTTTAGTGTGTGACCACCCACTATGTGTCTCCCAATTAGAGGAGTTTGTCTTATAACTGTGAGACTTCCCCCCAAAAGTTACATTTTCTTTTAAACTTAAATTATATCTAAACCAGGCAATGGCTTCGTCACTCCACCCGTGGGGGAGCTTGCGCTTGGCAATTAAGATTAAAATTTAAAATCTAAAAAAAAGCAGCCATGGTTAAATTTTTATAAATTTTCTGAACTTGTCCAATTATAATAATTTTAAAAAGGAACTCTAAACTAAATTTCCCCCTTTCAAAATATCACGTTGCTTAAATATAGTTATAGAAGAAGATATATAAAAATAAATTTTCTGAACTTCGCCATTTGTAATTCTTGGGGTTTTTAAAGATCCACCAAATTTCGATACTTATATTTATTTCTGAACTTCACCATTTTGGTTTTTGATATTATAAAATAATTATTATGAGTAACTTTGATAAAAAAAAACGTAATTCATACCCAAACTAAGATGAAATTATTATTTAAATACTCAAAAGATTCCCCTTCTTAAAGTATAGAGTTAGTGATGATGATGATGATGATGATGATGAGGATGACAAGAAGCTGCTTCGCCACTTCTCCTTACAGGAGGAACTTGCAATTCGCTGGCAGTCCTGTCTATGGTGTACGGCCTATCTCTGTTCTGACGATCCGGTTTTGGTCTCATCGTTTGGGAATGTCAAATCATTGTTGCCGTGTGATTATTTCTTTAGAATGATAGTTTTTTCCTTTAAATATTCGTTAAAACTTATCCAATAATATTTTTTAAAAAACCGATTGAATTTATAAAAGAAAATATTAAACAAACTGATTATGTTTAGTAAAAATAAGAGTTGAGGAATAGCAAGTAGAGCCACAAAACCCGAGTGAAGATGAAGCCATTAAAGCAAGCTAGCCCAAAGAAGTTATGGAAGAGAGTGATAGGGGGAGTGTGTTTACTGAAAGTGATACCAGCAATCTTGAAAGTGTTAAATTGAACAATAAAACCCACCTGAAGACATGAATAATGCCGCCTATGAACCAGAGAAAAGCTTGAACTAAAAATTTGACATTCCTGTACAATTAACAGACGATCCTGCAACATGTCCAGAAATGATAGGTCAGATTGTCAGGGATTATTTAGTGAAAAATGGACGACCTAAAATTATTGTAGAAGATTTGCTCAAGAATGAATGGTGGCATTTTTCAAAGTTTCACTACCAAATGGTTCAATTGCGGATCGTCCATGACTAATGTACTATGTAACAAGTGATAAAGTCTTCTGTTACTATTGCAATCTTGTTTACAATAATGCATCAAGTGCACTTCCAACTTGTGGATTTAACTACTGGCCTCACATTCACACATGGTAGCGTAGTGTGAGGATTTCAAAAGGCATTTGTAAGCGATGATCAATTCCTCTGAGATACAACAAAGTTTTTATGCTGAAAAAATATTGATAAGTTACAAGAAAAACTCACCAGACAATAAGCAAAGTTTGGGGTCGTCTTTGAGCGAATGGTAGCCAATGTAGAGTTCCTGACAGCAAGAAATTTGCGTTTCCGTTAGTCTGAGGAAAAATAGGACCCTAACCTAATAGAAGTTCCCGAGGAGTAATTGAGCTGCTAGGAAGGTTTGATCTAGTAATGCAAGATCATCTGCTAAAGGAATCTAGAATAAGAAAATAGCTGATCATTATTAAGGTAAAACCATTCAGAATGAACCTATTTAGATAATGGGATGGATGAATGTGTTCTACAGGAAATCATTTTGCGAATCAAGGCTGCAAAGTATTTTGCAGTAATTCTCGACTGGACTCCTGACATCAGCCATCAGGAGAGCAGATATCAATGGTAATTAGATATGTAGATGATAGTATACAGTCAAATGTTCCAGCAGGAGCATCTGAACATTTCATCAAGTTTTTATCTGTGAAAAGTAGTACAGGTGAAAACTTGTACCACATTCTTCTACAAGAACTTGAAAGATCGGGCCGTGATGTTGAAAATATCCTTAGACAGAGCTATGATGATAGTGTCAATATGAGTGGATACATATCAGGCACGACTACTGCAGAGGAATTCAAGAGCGTTTTTCACACCATGTGCATGTCACAACTACAACTTACTTTGGGGAGATATGGCCAAAACTATGTCCAGATGCAAGGACATTCTTTAGAACTCTACAGCGTATTTAAACCTTGTCTGTACCATCTACTATACGGTGGCCTATCTTTAAATAAACTTGTAACAAGTCTGTCTGTAAAACCTTTGAGTGAAACACGATTGGAATGCACAATAATGGAAGGTGTCAAAGCTGTAAGATACCAAGCCGTTGAAGTTTGTGATGCGCTAGAAGAGTTAGTAGAAAGTACTAATGATGATCAAGCAAAAAGTGATGCTAAATCTTTAGTCAGTCAAATGAGAGATTAGAAGTTTCTGGTCTCACTAATGTTCTGGCATTCCTTACACTTTTAAATAAATTTTGTAATTAACTTCATGATAACACCATGGATATTGCTACAGGGATTTGTTCATTCGAAAAGCTTTGTACCTGTTAAAAGAATACAGGGATAACGTCTTTGATGAAGACTTAATTGATCCAAATGAACTTGATAAAGGGCTCGGTGTTGAGCCTATATTCAAGGGTAAGCGCTTACGCAAGAGAAGAAGATTAGTTGACTATGAGTCTTTAGATGATCCTTTGTCAGATCCTAAAGAGGTCTTCATAGAGTACATACAATGTTTTCATCAGGTGTTAGACAAAGCTTTGCAAACACTTGAGCCAAGGTTTGAACAACTGAAAAAACATCAAAGTTTATTTGGATTCCTGTGCAATTTTCAAAAGCTCTTCAAATACCACACAAAAATGTGCAGCAGATCTGGAAGTGGCACTGACATATGGCAAGCTAGCACAGGAAAAGAAGTAGTGAAAACACAAAAACAGGCCATATAAATGGTAGCATGCTTTTTGAGGAAATGGAAGCATTAAATCCAATTCTGCGACACATGCTCAAATCCCCTAAAAATTGCTTGACTTCCTTGCTTGTAGCAACAGATCTGCTGCATTCCCAAATTTATTGATTGCTCTTCGCATTTTTCTTGACATTCCCAGTCACTGTTGCCTCGGGAGAAAGGAGATTTTTTAAGATAAAATTGATAAAAACGTACCTTAATTCAGCAATACAGCAATAACGTTTAAACAGCTTAGCATTAATGTCTATTTAAGGTGAAATTGTGAAATTAGTACGAGTTTAAACTTTGAGAAAATCACGAAGCATTTTGCCGAGAAAACGGCAGGAAAGATAACATTATGGTATTAAAGACTGTAAAAATATGACATAAGTAATTGATCTGGAGTGATTTTATTACGAATTTAAGAAAATATTTGGTTCCCAGCAATGCTTTTCACACGATTAATTTTTCAAGTTTTTTTCTGAACAAAAATGAAATTAATGTTTCAAATAAATAATTTCACTAAAACAAGTATTTTTATAATTATGTATTTTATAGAACTTGATCTACATAAATTGTTTCTTCTGTATAATCTTTTGACTCTTCATATGTAAGCTTATATAATTTGATATAGCATTGATTTATTTGGCGCATCTTCGTTGCCTTCCATTATACAGACCTTTTTACAGCTTTTTCGTTAACCTGGGTGCCCCAAAGGTGTATCCAATTAGGCCCCACAGCCCTTATAGCCGTCTCTGGCTGAGTATATAAAAATGTATCGTTGGATAAGTTTCACCGTTTTGTGAATAAGAGAAAGAACACTATTGGTCTTGGCAAAGAATTTGTCCTCAGAGATATTTACGACTACCTCACACTTACGTGTGAAGAAGATTCAATAGGATACCTTCATATCAATCAGCGTCACCATGGAAGTCGAAGAACGGAATGCTACCACTTTGCGTAATCAAAACTTTTAAGGAGAAAGTTAATTAAGTTCATCCAAATAAAAAATACATTTTTATTGGAGGACGATTCCTTTAATAAATACTTTTATTCAAATTCTACATAATATAAGAACACTTCTGATATTCATTTCCAAAGCGATACAGTTGGATTAAGAATACACGTTGATAATTCTATCCACTCCATATTTAATATCGTTCTCCTGATAGACTTAATTCAACTCTTTCGATTCAGAGAATCAGTAAATGTGTATAACGTAATAAGGATGCGAATATCCATAAAATTTCAATAGAAATTAGCTATTTCAGGATAAATGACGAAAAAGTAGTTTTTAATACTAGATGTCTTTTATAGTTTTATAATAATGTAAACAAAGCAATTATTCATTCCAAAGTAAATAGCCCAATGTTACGGATGTATAGGTACATCCTCGAGTCCGCCAACCTTTTGGGCGGGGTAGGTTAAATTGATTTTTTAACTCATCTAGCGACTGCCTTCTAGGGCATAAGTCCCCGTACTAAAGCTAGCCTAAATCTAGGCTATATTAAAAGCAAATTACAAAACCAAAAAACAAAAATACAAACAAAAAGCAAAAGAAAACCAAACCAATTGAAAAAATATAGAGCGAGCTCCGTCAACGGGGAAAAGCCCGCCCTCTACCGCCGAAGAAGACCGCGATCCATATTTAAAAATTAAATAACGAGGAGAAGGCTGGCCTCCTCTGAAAAATCTAAAAGTCCACAGGTCGGTGTGCACAAACTCGTCACGTGTACAAGGACCAGGCGGTAGCGACCCCGCCCATCGCGGTACCGGGACAGGTAACGTGCGCGAAGATCACCCAGAATGGGACATTCGACAAGAATGTGCCGAACAGCCTGGGGGGACGACGCAGTCGTCACAATAGTGCGCTAGCGAGCGCTCCATTAAATGGCGATGCGTTACACGAGTGTGCCCGATTCGGAGACGACAGAAAGCGACCTGCAGCCGTCGCGGCATTGGCTGATAAGTCCATGGGAACAGTGGCGGCGCAATGGCACGCAACTTTAAGTTCCCTTCCACCGTCTCCCATCTTCTTTGCCAAGCAGTTCGAAGAGCTGCCCGTATTCCTGCCATGTAGTCGGTGTGAGGAAGAGCGAAACGCTGGTCCGGTCGTAGAGTCTTCGCGGACTCTTTGGCGCTCTCATCGGCGCGTTCATTCCCCGCAATTCCTACATGTCCAAGAACCCAGCAGAAGATAATCTTGACATCCGGCCGGCTTGCCAAAACTGTGGCGTGACGGATATCGCGAACGAGGGGATGCGGAGATTCCAATGCCCCGAGAGCACTCAGGGCGCTTTGTGAGTCGCTATAGATCACAATCCGGTCTCCGAACCGGGCACGTCGCGTAATCTCCCGTACCGAGTGGTGTATTGCCACCAGCTTGGCCGTAAAGACAGATGCAGTGCCTGGCAGAGCCCCGCTGACTTCAAACAGAGGGGATACGGCGTGGAAGCCAACCCCCTCTTCGGACTTGTAGCCATCCGTATACACTGGCAAGGTTTCGCGGTGACACGATGTGTGCTCCAAAAAGGTCGGACGCATTACTCCCGGCGCTGTACAAGCTTTGGGAGCAGAGGCGTGGCGGAAAATAAACAAATGTAGTACCCTTCAGGGTGGCGTCCTGGGCAGAACCAGTGGCGCCACAGTCCCGAGAGTTATACCTAGCTCTCGAAGGAGTTTCCTGGCCCTAAACCCAAAGGGCTTAGGATATGACTGAGGTCTCTCGGCGGCATAGGCACCGTCGAGATCAACTGCGGATGCAGTGAGAGCTTTTGGTGACTGAAGGAGGCGCTGGGCTCGCGCGTACAGGCGAATGATGCACTGCACGCTGCCGAGAGCGAGTGGCATCTCCCCAGCATCGAGTAGTAGGCTCTCAATGTGGGAAGTGCGGAAGGCACCGGTCACCAGGCGAAGGCCGGTGTGGTGGATCGAGTCCACCTTCCACAATACACGCTTGGCTGCGGATGCGTAAAACTCGTATCCGTAGTCGAGCTTCGAACGAACAAAGGATCGATGAAAAAGTAAGGCAGTAGCCCTATCAGCGCTCAAGTGCTGAACTTCACGGAACGGAGAATATCCATGGCGCGAGTACAAGAGACCCTAAGGCTGCGAATATGAGCCTCCCAGGTGAGGCGTCGGTCAAATACAAGACCAAGGAAACGGTGCGATTCAACCACTTCCAGGCGTACCCTATTAAGAAACAAGTCTGGGTCTGGGTTGAGCCGTGGATGGCGGCAGAAGTGCACCACCTTAGTCTTGGCCAAGGAAAACCGAAACCTGTGCGCCTCAGCATAGCCAGAGACGCGGTTCAATGCCTGTGGGAGTCGAGGCTCAAGAGTTAGCATCTGAGACCGCACTGAAATAAATCGAAAGGGCGTCCACGTAGAGCGTAGCGAGAGCATCTTCTGGCAGCACCGAGGTAATGCCGTTGATGCTCAGGGCAAAGAGTGTGACACTGAGGACAATTCCCTGCTGGACACCCTCTTCCTGTTCCAGTGTGCCGGAGATGGCTCCGCACACCCGTAAGAGGAATCGAATATCTCGCAAAATTTAGATATAAACATGGGGAGGCATTCCCTCTCCCACATCGTGTTTTGAGTCTCCATGATACCGTATCGCCATGCGGTATCATAGGCCTTTTCCAGATGGAAAAACACCATGGCGTAGTGCTGTCTACAAAGGAAGGCCTCGCAGACGGCATTTTTCAGTCGGAGCAGAGCATCCGACCTGGAATGGAACTTGCGGAATTCTGCACTGTGCAGAATTCAGATGGCCTCCGCTGTCCAGAAAAAAGGCTAATCTAAAATTTACCAATTTCTCTATCAACTTGCATACGCCAGAGCTTAGAGAGATTGCGCGAGAGCCGGCCGGAGTAGAGTGATCTCTCCCCGGTTTGCGAAAGGCGAGAACAGTAGCGATTCGCCAGGAATCTGGGAGGAGACCCCCACCCAGATCCTGTTAAACAAATCTGAGAGAAAGACCATGCCTCGCTCAGCTATGTGTCGAAGCATAGCATACGGGACATAGTCCGGATCATGGGCGGTGTCCTCTCACGAAGAAAGAGCGGAACGCAGCTCACTCACAGTAAATCTGTCATTGAAGGGTTCTCCGCCTCGAGAGGTAAACTCCAGTCGGCGACCTTCCGCGACATCACGACCTGCATTGAATGCTGGCGGAGCAGCCTCCGGCTAAAGAATTGGAGAAAGCGATCGCAAAGAATTTCGCCACGAACGCGAGATCCGAGATTGCGGTGCTATTCTCCTGAAAAACGGGAGGGGGATCCTGCGAGAACTTAGCCTGAAAGATAGAAAATTCATTCATTTCTTGAAATGCAGGCCACTGCCCCCGCGCCAAGCACTACCAAGGTGGGCTCTCAGGCGGCAGTTGCCCTGAAAATGATATTTGGAAGGGAAAGTGATCACTACCATTGAGATAATCGACCACCACCCAATCAAAATCAGGCTGTGCATCCGAAAAGCACAAAGATAATTCAAGGGAAGAAAATAAATTGGTTATCGGACAGTGATGCGTAAACTCATCCACATTTATGACACTTATCTCAAGCTCTTCGATCAGATCGGCAAGGACTTGTCCCCTGGGATTTATTGAGTAATCTCCCTAGAGAGAAGTCTGCCGTTCAGATCTTCAAGCAAGAGAAAGAGCCTCGGCAACCGTGCCACGACGCGGCAAAGTCCCTCACTTCGAAGTCAGCTGACGGTGGAATGTACGCATAAATAACAGTATACCTCCTATGTAGGTGAAGCTGCACAGCCACTGCCTGAAAGGAGGTATCTAAAGTGAAAAGAAGAACGGAGACATCATGCCGGGTGTAAACCGCGCATCCCCCAGCCCCCAGTCCTCAGCCCGCGGTGGTGGGGTCGCAAGACCCTTATACCCCAGGAGGGCGGGCAGGGGGCACGCGCCTAGCATGGTCTCCTGCAGAAAAATAGGTAACGGTGAACGGGACGAGACGAGCCTCCGCGGCTCCTCCTAGTTGGCCAGGAGTCCACGGCAATTCCATTGAAGGAATATGCCCTCCAGGCCAAACACGGAGGAGACGCGGGGGCCCTCCTTGAACAGAAGACCGTCACGGGAATGGCCGTACGCTTCCCGGATGCAGAGCTCCAGGCGCTGTTGGCCGGACAATGCGCAGAAGGGGCTGTCGCCTTCGAAGACTCATTAGGAGAGGTTGGGCTCGCCATCCGGGTCTTTTCCTCCCTCCGCCTCAAAACCTTAGGCTGTCCTCCTTTCGGGGGATAGCTTTAAGAACCCCGGAAGATAGCCTGGCGACGAACTTCAGGGGTGTTGCTTCCTGTGAGTCTAACGACTCGGTGGAGGTGCGTGGCCGTTTCGCCTTACGGAAAACGTTCAAGCTGGAGGCAGGGGAGGAGGCCCTGGTTTTAG
This sequence comes from Ceratothoa steindachneri, assembly GCA_963969495.1. Classification (NCBI taxonomy): domain Eukaryota; kingdom Metazoa; phylum Arthropoda; class Malacostraca; order Isopoda; family Cymothoidae; genus Ceratothoa; species Ceratothoa steindachneri. Next base: position 20,367,114 of record OZ018328.1, on the reverse strand, counting down.
CCGGGGCTGGGTGTTTACCCTCTGTGCCACCAGCTTTACCCGGGGAGCGCTTGGGTTGCGTAGAACCTGCAGAAGGGCTCCGAATGAACGCGGAAACAACCGTGCCTTTTGGCCTGGATGGATCAGGAGAAAAGGGTTTCTTTCTAGCTATTGAGGCATGAGACGTCCCAGGCAGAGCCGGGTGCGCCAGGACCAAGTCCTTAGCCTCGCGGAATGAGAGTCGATCCTGGGCCTGAAAGGCCAGGATTTCTTTCTCAAGGAGATATGCAACACATTCCTTTGAAGAAGCGCGGTGCGGCTCTCTGCAATTGACACACTTGGCCGCATACGATTTGAACTTATCGTGTGTGGCCTTGGGGCAATTTACACATACCTCGGGTGACCCTGACTTTGCACGTCTACATGAGCGATTCGTATGGCCGAAGCGGTGACATTTATAGCACCTCCGCGGAAGTGGCACTAATGCCTTCACGCGGTAGCTGTACTAACTGGCACGCAACGACTCGGGGAGCTTGTCACAGTCGAACGTGACGAAGAGTGTAGGGGTGGGTCTCGAGGCCCCTCCCCTGTTTTCTCATCACATGTTCGACCTTGACCACGCCGATGGTCGACCAGCTCTAAGGCGATGTCCTCTATGGAGTATTCAATGAATTCCCTCGCATAAACTACTCCTTTCACAAAGTTCACGTTACAGTGCGGCATTACACTCACCGGTGTGCCATCAAGTGTCCGAAGAGCACTTATGTTGGCCGCCTCGGAGTGATCCGCCGCATTCGCCAGAAGGCTCCCTCCGAGAAACGGGTCACCCTCGGCTCTCTACCAATTACACTAGCTGATGCTTTCCTCCGATGGATCATATTGCCCTTGGCCTACATGGTGCCATCAGTTGAGCGAATAACGAAGAAGCGTTTGAAGCCAGCGGGCTCGAAAACGCCAAGTAACCTCTGAATGAGGGGCCCCGATGTTATCTAGGCTCTGCCCTCCGCACTTTTCATCTTAGTCTTGGGCTCCGCACCCGGGGGGGGGCAGGGGGCCCGAATGTGCCGATCTTAGCTTGGTCGCTTACCGAAGTGGCAGCAGACCCATCCATCCCCCAGCCCCCACGGATGGAGAGGAGCTTCGAGTCTTCTTAGTCTTTTTAATATTTTTTTTTCTTTTTAGGAGAGGAGGTGGGGAATGAACCCGCTTCTCTCCTTCGCTGGCAGGAGCCCCTAGCCCAGATTGCCCGGCCTCAGCTAGGTCCTTCTCCAAGATGTAGAAGGTCCTGGCAGTCTCAGGGGCACCGGTCGGAGTAGATCCCTTCCTTCCTTGTACTACCTTGGAAACCCAGGCTGTTTGCGGAGGACCTTGCATAGGAGCGGATTCGGGTTCAGTGCTTGGTGCCGAGCCCGGATTCGCTCCCACGGAAAGCCCTACCCTCTGAGGTTTGGTTGCTTCAAGGACTATGTCAATCTCAGGGGGGCCTCCAGTTGCCCCCCATCCCTAACATTGCAGGTCACGTTGGCAACGCTGTCACAAGTCACGTCTGGGGAGGCACAGGCCTTGACCCCGGCAAGGTTCAATATTCTTGCCAGCAGGTCTTTTAAGGGAAGCGACCGAAGGGGCCTGGCTTCCCTCACCCCTAAGGGGGTTTGCTCTTCCGAGCCGCTTCAATAGGAAGCGGTCGGCTATGGGCTGCCTGCTGGCTTTCTTGGCAGTCCCCTTGGAAAGAAAAGGGAGGGACTGCAGCTGGGAAGAGGGAGGTGCCAGAAGCACCTCCAGAGAAGGGGATGAGGTGGAGTCCCCTACACCCGTAGGCGAAGGAGAGGAGTAAGTCTCCCCTCCGGTTAGAGAAATTTGGAGGGTCCATTGTGCAATCACAGGGGGGGACCTCCATTTTTCTGTGGACCTGCCCGAGGGCAGCTCCGACGATGGAACAGGGGAGATTTTTAATTTCAACATCATTGTGCATGGTGACCCTCTTTTTCTTACGGGAAGCAATAGCTCATCACCCCTAGGAGTATTCCGCTCTGCAAGGGGTGCCGCTATTTAAGGCCATCCCTCCCGCCTGGTTACCTGGCAGCCCTTCAGCATGGCGGCTCCACCTTGGGCACGGCGTAAAATTGATAGTGTGTGAAGAGAAAAGTAAAATGGATGTGAGGAAGGTATGGGTGGGGATTAAGCAGGTTGTTAAAAAAACACCACCGCAAACCGGAGCTCAGGGGTTAGGAAACATTGTCCCCTCCCTCATCAGCCCAGATCCGGGATGGTTGGCGGGGAAGAAGGTCAGCATCTACCCTGTGAAATTAGTGGTTGACCAGAGAAAGTTGTGGGAGAGGTTGTATGAAAAGCGACGAAGTAGGGGAGAAATACAGGCTGTCTGAAAGAAGGAGAAGAGGTTAAGCTTGGGTCTGACGAGGTGCTGAGTCCCGTCAGCAGGGCGGCCAGGATGGCAAATCGCCGCGCCCCTTACGAGGTATTCTATATGGAAAAAGAACTTGCTAAAAGATCAGATGTGGAAAGTTTACTCTCAAAGTTAGATAGTTATATTCTTCACAAATCCGTGCGAAAAAGATTCAATACAAATCATGTTAGAATACAAAGTAGAAATTAGATTTGTATGGTAGGGGTTTCAAAGTTTTAATTTTGTAATTGACGTCTATTTACATATATATGTTTAATTCATTTAAAGAAGAAGGAATGAGGCAGTGTGAAAAACCATACGCTATCTTATGGAAGAAACCGGGTAGATTCCAGGTTATATATGTTCTGATGATAGAAGAATGTTTAAAGGGAAGAAGATGAAAGGCCTATTGAGCGATTTTAATATCAGAGTATATCATCTTCGTTCACTAAATAAAGCTAGTCTTGTAAAATACGTACAGAAAACAATAAAGGAAAGATTTTTCAGATATTTCACCTTTAATAATACATGGAAATATATAGACACCAGGAAATGGCTTCGCCACTCCCTCCCTTCGGGGAGAGCTTGCGCTTCGCTACTAAGATTAAAATTTAAAATCTAAAAGGAGCAGCCATAGTTAAATTTTTATAAATTTTCTGAACTTCGCCAATTATAATAATTTTAAAAAGGAACTCTAAACCAAATTTCCCCCATTTCAAAATATTACTTGTTAAAATATAGTTATAGAAAAAGTTTTTTAAAAATAAATTTTCTGAACTTCACCATTTGTAATTCTTTGGGTTTTAAAAATTCACAAAATTTCGATACTTATAAAGGGTCTTTCAACAAGGACGCTCGAGCTTTGTCAGGCGATAGTGGCCATGTTGTTAAAGCGACATCTGGCAACCTCACTGTGAACTGTTCAGTAGTACTTGGCAAGTCACGAGGGAATTTATAGCATGGAACGGCCTGTGCAATTGATCAAATGTTATTATCAAAATCAGTGCTCCGTTCGACAAACGTTCCGCGCATTACGTGATTTCTACATATCATCTTCAGCGACGAGGCCCATTTTTGGATGAATGGATTTGTGGACAAGCAAAATTATCGGATTTGAAACGAAAACAATCCACATGAGATACACCAGCACCAATTGTATCCCAATAAAGTCACGTTTGGTGCAGATCTTCGTCTAACGGAATCATCGGTCCGTATTTTTTTGAGAACGAAGATTTGATTGCCATAACCATCAACAGCGAGACCTACAGATCGATGATAAGCAACTTCTTGTGGCCTCAACTGGATTATATGCCTGATATGGATACAAACGACATGTGGTTCCAACAGGATGGTGCTACGTGCCACACTGCGCACGCCACGATAGAGATTTTGCACCAGTGATTTCAGGGCAGGGTCAGCTCGCGCGGCGGCGACGTCAACTGGCCATCGAGATCATGCGATTTAACGCCATCAGACTACTTTCTTTGGGGCTACCTTAAATCGCAGGTCTATGCGAATAATCCGAAAACAGTTGATGTCCTCAAAGTCACCATAACGAACACAATTCAGTAAATTCAGCCAGATTTATGTGACAAAGTCATCGAAAATTGGGCCTCCCGAATACGTTCCACCAAGCGAAGTAGCGGCGGACATTTGAACAAGGTCATATTCCACACCTAATGCCATAAAATGTACTTTCAAATTTAAAATAAATTGAGTGCATATATCACACACAACTTGTTTTATTTACATTTAAAAATTGAGTGACCTTATTGAAAGACCCCTTATTTATTTCTGAACTTCACCATTTTTTATATATATATTATAAAAGAATTATTAGAAATAACTTTGAGAAAAAAACATAACCAAACTAAGATGAAATTATTATTTATATACTAAAAAAAAATGCCCTTTTTAAATTATAGAGTTAGTGATGATGATGATGATGATGATGATGATGATGATGATGATGCTTGATGATTTTGCAAACGCATATAATAACTCTAGACATAGAATGAAAGAATTGGAGGTAAAAGGAAAGTTTAGAATTTCAATAGCATAGACCTGTATTATATTGAAGATTTAAATGGAGAAAATATTGAAGATTGGTTGGGAGATTTATGAAGACGAACTACAAAAAATAACGTTTGATTCCTTAAATAAATATGTTGTGGGAAGAATAGTTGAAGTAAAATAGCATGGGAAAAATTAAGCTATATTTAGTAAAATGGAGATGGTACTCTGAGTCGTTTAACTCTTACGTCAATGCATGTAATATCTCCCATCTTCAGTGGTGATATTATATATAAAAGTAGGAAATGGCATTATAGAGCTTTAGTCACCCTTCCTTCCTCATCCTGCCTGGATGTTTACCTGCAAAACATCATGTATGACTATAGAGTTGAATTGCATAAATCTATTATAGAAGATCTTATTCAGTATGAAGTAGGATTCTGTGAATTACAATTTACAGGAAATATTTGCAATATTACGAAGCCTATATCTGCCTTCACAGGCTATCTGAAAATGACAGAAGTGAATTATTATCCAGGAAATGCTATATTGATAAGAGGAGAGGAAACAAAATAAAAGACATTGACAACGCTTATAATGAAATATGGATAGACGTAGGATATTACAAAAATGAAAAAGCTTTCATAAAAAAATGAATATGAAAATAAGACAGAAATTATCATCTCAAGATTTATTATTTTAATCTCACAAAACGCAACGGACAATGTCTAATGAATATGTGTTAATATTGACTTCACGTTCAATGGTCAATGTGAAAAGCGAAGAAAATCTATTATTTCTTCTGCCGAAAGAATTTTCCTGTGTAATGACAAGATCTATCATAGATGATATTCCCAAATTAAACCATTGTATAGCGCTTAGTATAGAGTTTCTTGCTATAATCTCTCATCCGAGATCATGTTACATTTACTCCAGTTTATAGGCAGGACGCAGTCGCGGCTACTGCAAATTATACACCTCCAGTTCAATGATAGTTCTTTTAGTATAAATTTCGATAACCCACACTAACTGAATCTAAGCTCTGGGGAGTTGATATCAATTTATATCTATATGAGAACGTTTAAGGGTGAAAAGTTTCCATTCGTTGTTGCAGAGTTGATAATAAAGTTTCATCTGCGGAACTGACATTAAAATTTTAAAAATGTGGAATGGACCATGCATGTTTAAAGTGTGAAGAGATCAGAGGGAGCATAGTCTTCGATCCCTAATCTTGTCCCTATTTCGCCCTGCGACACCATATTTAAAGAGTGATGTTCAGTATTTAGGGAACAAACCCATATCTACCAGTCGTGACACTCTTAAAGATATTATGCATGTAAAGACCGCGAAGTAAGCTTGAAAGATAAAATGAGAAGTTGCAAAGAAAGTAGTACTAAAGATACTAAACGATATATTGAACGAAAGTTAAAATTTAAAACTGATAATTGAGAGGAAATCCAAGAAATTGAGTGGAAGACTTATGTGAATATGGATGAATTAGAGGTTGAAGTATAGAAATAGTTGGAAGTATATAGAAGGAGTGAGCAGGTTTTATTCTCACAATCTAAACATTCACACCATTCATAGATGTTTCCATAGTGTTATCAAAGACTGAATATCACACACATGTAAAATCAATGCTTTTCATCTATCAAGTTATGTATGTTTGAAGACAGAGCTCGAACTTTTTACCGTCCCACCAACTCGAATTTCCATCGTAAAGAGTAATTATCAATCTTATTCTCCACTTAGAAATATCTCATCCGAAATCACTCCGGTCGAATATTGCGTATCTGGTAGCGGACAGTATTATCTAGACCTTAGAAGGTTTATCTTTGCATTAAAGCAATAAATGTGAAGGCGAACGGTAGCGAACTAAATGATGGCGAGCATATTTATCCTCAAAGTAATATTCTTCACACTTTGTTCAGCAATGTTGACAGTTATTTAAGTAAGACATCTGTAAGCTCCATAGGAAATAACTAGCCTTATTCAGCATATTTTGAGACCTTTTTGAACTATACAGAAGAAGGTAAAAAACTACAGTTCTTTCCGCTGCAAGATATTAGTTTAATTAAGTATAAAACCGAACTATAAGAAATCGAAGAAAAACTAATTGATCTTTATTGAAATTACTCGACAATTTCTTCTTGCAACATAAGCTGTCGATAAATGGAATCTCCCTGAAGATAATGTAATCCCAAGCACCACATTCATTGACGCTATTTCAAACCAAAACTGGTTTAGAACCAAAAATAGAATTATTAGAGAGTTTCCTTTAACTGGAAAATGCACAACTATAAGCATCTATTAAATGGAGCTCGCAAACAGGATGCTTACAAGGAATGCTAAGTCGCATTTCATACAAATTCGTATGCGAAATTTCCCAATCGTGAGTGGAATATTAATGAAGAGTTTAGATAATATTTTCACGGAATAATACCTACGCTGATAGTAAACAAAAGAAATATTTTTTTTAATCACTCTTGGAAAGTATTATTCCTAATACTCCTTTGAGGGCTGAGGTAATAAAAGCATCACATTACCCATGTAATATATACAAAAAATAGAATTGTTGATGAAAATGATTAATTTAACTTTAACATTTTAACTATAACTGGCAATAGCGATAAGATGTATTACCTTAATCTTTTTATAATTCAGGTAAACAGTTTTGTACAGTGAGAAAAATAGGTAGTGAATCTTTGGTCAATTCTAACAACGTAAACACTTTTAAGAATAATCTTGACAATTACATGATAAGTAAATCAGATTTTTATGAAATTGAATAAAAGTATTATTTAAATAAAGTTCACATATGTCTAATTTTAATAAAATTAGAGTATGAGCTGAATAAAATTTATTTCTAACAGATTTCTATAAATTTTTATTGCACTCTTGATGAAAGTATCATTTGTTCGTGTCATCAATCGAGGTCAGCGGCTGCTTCGTGTCGTCAGGTTTCACTCCTTATTATCGATACTTCACCTGCTCAAGTTAATCATCTTGGTCAAAGGCTAGAGAGGTGTAAGTTGCCGCTGTTATCGTCGTCGTTGTGTTGCTCGCTACTCTGTCATCATCTTTTAGTTTGAGGTCTTCAAAGTAGTCATGTGTCGTCGTTGTCTTTCCTTCGCGTCGTTTTCGTCACTATCGTGTCTACGCCGTCATAATCTCTTCGTTATCGTTACATCTTTGCCATCGCCATATACAAAATGGAATAGGTCACATCACTACAAGACAATCTGATTCAAGATATCTCCATCGTCAAGCCTTTGCTCTCATCACACCCTGGCTATTGCTATGTTTTCTTCATCCTCAAATCTTCCACATCTACAAATCTCCACCCTCGTCATTTTGCGATCCTTATTTTTTATTGTTTTGTATTTTTTATTTATATGCATGTAATGATATTTGATGGCCTTTTGGCTTTTTGCTGTTTAATGTGTTATGTTATGTGCAATACGCGCAAAGGGGCCAAAGTGACAGTGAAGTTGCAAGTATATATATATAAAACAACAAGAAAAATCGAAGGAGCAGGTGTTGCAGGATGACAATGTGTCGATGCCAAAGAGATGTATATCGCCTCGTCACGTCTTTGTCAACATCACTTCACTGCAAGACAATCCTACTTAATTTTCGCCATCGCCAAGTCTTCGCCGTGATCACGCCTTCGCTAATATTTAAGTCTTCTTTATCGTCACATCTTCGCCATCGACGCATCTGCACCATCGTCATTTTGCGATCCTTGTATTTTTTGATTGTTTTGTATTTTTTTAGTCATTTTGTTGTATTTTTATTTACTCGCAACTTTGATAGCCTTTTAGCTTTTTTGCGTTTAATATATGTTAGGTTACATTATAGTATGGCTATTCTGACGCTATATGCCCCTTTTATTTAAAGTGCGACAAGGGGAGCTCTTCCCATGTAGCAGGCTGGGTTAAGTGATCAAACGAGCTTCCTAAGGATAAAGGAAAATATTCCGTTGGATTCTTTATTCCGTCGCAAATTGCGGGAACAGGTCTCGAAAAGGGCGAACGGTAAGGATAACCTCTCTCTTGTTAAATAATGACTGCTAATACTACCCCTAAACCACAAAAAAAAAACAGGTATATAAATAGTCATTCCATTTAGTCATAATTATACAAAATTCAAACAATCAGGATTAAGCAGATTTTTAATGACAATCTTGTTTAATTTATTCATTTCACTTTGAAACAAATTTTATGTTCTACACATAAGCGCTGCAAAAATTGACCAGTCAGCATCAAATAGATTTTAGGAACAATTTACGTTCAAACACAAACCAACATAAGAGGTGCTGAAACTGGAGAAATAAATTTGCTATTGGCATGTCGCTACCGGGTAAAAGAGGTAATGGTTAAGAAGAGTCCAATAATGCCTTCGCTCAGTAAAGAACTGTGAGGACCGATTTACTATAAACCAATTATAGAACCCAATAAAACTTCAAAATGCTCGTCTTTTAGGAGGTAGTTTTGAGTCAGATGCAATTCCATAATGTGGTTCCAAAACCACAGGAGTTCCCCTCCAAGAACATGGAGTGTGTCTACATATTATGAATAAACTTAGAGGTACTTTATATAAATTCTGAAGTACTTTAGAGCGTTCGGACGCAGGAAGTGCAGCTCTTAAATGCGAACAAAATATGCTTGCGTATGTGCGCCACTACATATAAGAAAAGCAAATTACTCTAGCATAAGTTTTACTTAGTGCTGAAATATTATTGAAAGGGCAAAGTTAATACCAAATGACTAAAAAAGTAAGTAACAAACGCGTTTCTTGTACCCGATCTCGGTTAATTAGCCATTTGCTAGTAGCTCCGGGGGCTTTCGTAATTACAATTTCTGGTCCGTATGTACACGACTGATATCAATCGGTAGAGAAGCCATGAGGCACGAGAGACGATTGTAAAATGTCGATGTCTTAAAGTTCTCTACCTTCTATGGTGGAATTTTATTGTTAATCGGTATTTATCGTATGTAAGTATTTTCAAGCAACGGACTCTTTCAAGCAACATACCACCCTTTCCTGCTTTTAATCCGTTAAATCGAGGGTCGAGTGTACTTTATTACGCCCATTATTAGCTGCAGTATAAATTATTTTTAAGCGCTCCTGAGGGTTTTGTACCATTCTTTAATGCATACCTACAGCCTTGCGTGCGCTCCCACGACATTATTTATATATATATATATATATATATATATATATATATATATATATATATATATACTTCCGTATTTCATTTGTGACCTTGACTGCATAAAATAAATCTCAGAGGGGTCAGCAATCCTGAGATTCTTTGTATAACCTATGTTATTCCAAGCGATTTAACAACATTGATTTAAAGCGTTCCGTATATAATAGCCGCAGTTTCTCGTCACGAACTAAAGCTCTCTTTAAGTACGTTACTTTGTGTGTAGGCTCCACCACTTTTCTTGACTAAACAAATACTTCATATTGATATATACACAAATTTGTACACACTTAATTACATTTCACATTATTTATTATTATTTTTATACACGGACTTAGGAATTTTTACTAGTTACACTTGAAAATAAACACTAAATCTACACTTTTGAATTAATTAGCACTAGGATTTTTAAAACACTATTACTGCTATTATAATTTTTTTTAAACTGTGCCCGTACGAAATGCGTGAGTTCGTTTTTTGGTTTAACCTTGTTGCTCGAAGTAGTCCAGTGAGTAGAAATAAGCTTAAATCACTCATGCTACCGAGTCTCGCAGAGTTCGATGAGAGGAGTAGTTCTGCGATGAAATGATCGTAGGTGCAATTCGATTCACGATGTCGGTCGGCAAAGCAGCACAAATCTGTGGCATTTTAGGTGAAAACGGGAGGCTTGCTGGTGGTGGAGTTCGCTCCACCCTGTTACGCGGTAAAGCAGCAAAATTCCACGATTTTCGACCATCCGGTAACGGCCACTTGGTTGAAGACGGGAGGGAGGCTAGATGGTGGTGAATTTTCTCCTTCTTCTTGGGCAGTAAGGTAGCCAAAACCGTTGATTTTCGCCATCCCGTATCGGCTGCTTCTTTGTAGACGGGAGGCTTGATGGAGATGGATATTGCCATGTTGGTAGAGCGAGAAGCTTGTTGCCCGCTTTGTGAATCTATTTCTCGTGTTCGATTACGTTTCGTTCGACGAAGAGGGTAACCAGTTATAGTATGGCTATTCTGACGTTACGAGGAGCGGTCAATATTTTTTGCGAATCGGTAGGACAAAACAGAGGAAGGGGGATGGCTGTTTGAGGAGGGTTAAGACAAGTTATGACAAGTCAGCACCTGCAGCCGCATGCTCCTGCCTCGTCTATTTAAAAAGCAGTAGCTGATCGCAGATCGTCAGTCACAAATTTTTCAACAATGGAGAAAGTTAAGCACGCGCAGTGATCAAATTTTGACAAAGGAAGGCAAGAATTCAAAATAGATCCATGAACGCATGGTTGCAGTGTACACCAACACCGCCCCTTCTTATACAACCATTGCTCGCTTGAATATGGAGTGCCGCCATGGTCGTGAGTCCCTTTAAAATGACTCCCGCCCAGGACGCCCGTCAGACGTGACCAACGAGGACAATGTGGCCCGTGTGGAGAGGATGATCCTCGAAAATCGACGGGTGAAGGTCGAAGAAATCGAGCGAGAACTTGGAATATCACATGGAAGTGTTATCAACATTATCCACGACAATTTGGCCATGACCAAGATCTCTGCCCGTTGGGTCCCTAGAAACCTCACGAAACCTCACGCCCCATGATAGACTTCAAAGTCGTCAAAGTCTACAAGGCCAGAGTTGCACAAGCTGCCCTGCGCGAGTGCGGATTCGAGAGGTCAAGTATCCCCCCTACAGTCCAGATCTGGCCCCTAATGACTACTTTTTATTCCGCCAGCTCAAAGCTGCACTGCGTGGACGCCGGTTTGGAGGCGATGGAGATGTCTAGTTCGCCGTCCAGGAGGGGATTGAACAGTAGTCGGAAGATTTTTGGTTGTCGAGAATTCGAAGCTTCAGGAACAAGTGGCGCAAGTGCATTGAAGTCGAGGGTAGTTATATTGGAAAATAATAAAACACTCTTCCTCATATCTCGTTTCCTTATATCTAAATTCCAAAACTTATTGACCGCCTCTCGTATATGCCCCTTTTATTTAAAGTGCGAAATGAGGAGCTCTTCTCATGTGGCAGGCTGGGTGAAATGATCAAACGAGCTTCCTTAGGATAAAGGAAAATATTCAGCTTGATTCTTTATTCCGTCGTAAATTGCGGGAACAGGTCTCGAAAAAGGCGAACGGTAAGGAGAAATTCTTGCTTCTTGAATAATGACTGCTAATACTATCCCTAAACTACAAAATACAGCTATATAAATAGTCATTCTATCTAGGCATAATTATACAAAATTCATCCAATCAGGATTAAGCAGATTTTTAATGACAATCTTATGTTTAATTTATTCATCCAGATTTAAACAAATTTTATGTTTTACACATAAGCGGACGAGAATTGAAGAGCTATTCTGAAGTTATTGGGAAAAAATCTTCAGTATAACTGAGGAGGAAAACGAAGACTATGATCTAGAGTTTGAAAGCAACATTATCGACGAGCTTAACGAACAAATACACAAGACGCACCCTCACCACCAGGTGGATATACAGCGCGACGGAGACGCCGAGATTACCGAAGAAGAACTACTCGGCGCGCTCCGCTCATTCCGACAAAAAGCCACAGCACAGTCAGGGCTTACAAAGGTAAACTTTGAAAAGGCGCCAGCCAATGTCATCGAAGGGATCAGAAGGATATATAACGTTAGCCTGTCTGAACACGGGATACTTTATAGATGCTTATAAAACGGCTAAGATGATTTTCTTGTCTAAGCACGTAAAGGACCCACCGTTGGAGGAGAGCTATCGGCCAATTTCACTTCTAGAATTCGGCGGGAAGCTCTTCGAGAAGATCCTCAACAGAAGACTGGTGTCTCATCTGGAGAAGAACACACTCTTCAACCCACATCAATTCGTGTTTAGGAGGAAGCAAAGTACGGCGATGGCGATTAATGTCATCACGGAAAAGCTAGCCCAATCAAAACGGGAAAGGAGTTACGTGGACATTGTTTGTCGGGGTGTATCAAAGGCGTTTGACATGGTGTGGCAACAGGGAATGCAGTACATGATTTTACGACTGGGCCTAAGTGAAAAATTAGAAATAACTCTCTGTCACTATGTCATGGAAAGAGCAGCGTACATTAGTTTAGGGTGCACGGGCAGACCAAATTTTCTGCTCACTGCGGGCCTCCCGCAGTGAACTCCACTTGCCCTAGCATTCAATTTGCCGATGATTTCACCCAGATAATTTTTGGCCATGGAGGATTGTGCGAGGCAAGCTCGTATGACAGCAGCAGAAATTGACAATCTTAACACCTAGGAGGCCCGGTAGAAGATCCGCACAACCAGGAAAAGTAGTCCCCATTGGCAGGAGACTACTTTACGACGTCATGGTGGGGGATAAACGTTATCCCTACACCTCGGAGTGCAATGTACTCGGAATGAAGATTACTTCCACCGGGTATAAGAATCACGTCCAAGAGAGAATTACCAAGTCACTGCTGCAATCAAAACTATATACAGGTTCAGAAATTTTCGTCAAAGAAATAAGAAAAAGATTTACAATGCACTTGTAAGATCGACGCTGCTATAACCCGCTTCCGCCCTCTCATGTGTCTCGAATACACAAAAGAGGAAAATACAAGTGGTGCAGAATAAATGTATGTACCTAATTACAGGTACATACAGACAAGTGAGAAGATGCCTGGAAGAGCTGTACCAGGGGGTGGGGTTAAGTCCCATTAAGATTGTCATAGAAGAACGGACAAGGAATATGCAGGAACTGGTTAATGGTGAATTGGACGATGATATCGTCCGAATGAATGACCAGAACAGAAGAGGAATAACTCGCGCTAGATTCCCGAGCTCAGCTGGGCTTTTAGCTGGCGGAACAGAAGTGCCGTTCTACACATGAGAATAGAAATGTTTTTTACCCTAAACTAAATAAAAAACCTAACCATGAAAAAGATTACCTGATTGTGAAACATCACCAATTTGTAAAGGAATTCACCGATAAAGACCCAAATTTAACGAAAAAGACATCCACGAAAAAACAAAAAACACGATTTACACTCACTACAAGATATACAAAAAAGCAGACACCAAGCACAAAACTAAAGTAATTAATAAAGTAATTATTACCACAACAGCAAATGCGCATATCATACCCAAGAACATTAATTGTTTTTTGAAGACAAATGGCTGGAACGCAATATTTTATATATATATATATATATATATATATATATATATATATATATATATATATATATATATATATATATATATATATATATATATATTGATATAAATATATATATATATATATATATATATATATATATATATATATATATATATAAACTAACTCAAAAGCAACAAAGGAACCACAAAACAAAAAATACTTAAAAGTGATAGGCCTGATCACCAGGCTTTAGCATCTCTTTACGCCCTACCACACTTCTTTTTCTTTTCACCACTTGTCCATTTTCCGCTACCTGTCCCTAGACCCTATCTCTATCCCTTACCTACACCTACTCTTACAAATATTCAATTCAGCGGACGAGCAAAATAAACAAACAGACACACTTTCGCTCTAACTTATTTCGAACTTAACACTAAAATTACTTTATAGTACAGAGATTAGCGTGACCTCCACGCAACTTGCACCTCTCTGCAAACCTCCAACTTCCTTCCGCTTCAATCTTCTTCCCCCTTTTACCACTACCCAAAGATGCGCCAAACACTAACACCAGGGACAAGTACAGCAAATCGTAACAATTAAAAGCTAGGAAAACATAACAACACCGTGGTCCAGGTCCCACGTTAAGCAGGTCCACAGGCCAACTTGGTCAACTTTCAAGCTTTTGACATTATTTCAGTCTGTCCTATCCTTACTTCTTTCTTCTTCTCCTCCATCTCTCCTCCTCTCCGGAGCTTTTTTCCTTCAGTCCCTTGGATAGTAGTAGAAGATGGATGATAAAAAGGATAGGGTTTGATCTAGTTTGAGGGGCATCGTGGGCATTTGTTTACTTTTAATTACTGATTTTTTCCTTTGCCACGTTCTTTTTTATTATTGTAGACTCGTCCGTTTGTTCCTATTTGTGTTCTTCTTTATATTCTTCTGTGTATTTGTCTCTTTATTTTGTTCATTTAGTCTTCGTGTATTTTTTAGCTTTCGAGCCTTTATTAGTGATGTAATTTAGTGTTTTACCTCGTGTTTTGTTCTGGTTTTATTTCGTTTGTTTTTCATTAGTTATGATTATAAATTTTGTCTTATATTTGTTGTTTTTTATTTGTTTTGTCGTACTATATCTTGTTTAAGTGTAAAGTGCTGTAGTGTTTTCCTCGGCGCAGAGTCTAGTGCTTGGGAAAAGTCGATTTCGTGCGACTTTCTCACGCAATCTGGCAAGGAAGTTTATTTTGCCACCTGTTCTTCTTCTTCTTCGCTCGTGGATGATATCTTTGGCCACTGTTGACCAGACCTTTTTGTTCAGTTTCTGTGTTGCGAAATTGATGGGCTCCAGAAGTTGTCTGCAGTGCAGGTCCCTTTGTCGAAGATACTCTCTTCGTCTGGTTTTGTTTATGAATAAGGATGCAGAATTATGCACTCGCTGGAGCCTCCTCATAGCGGTCGTACTGGCCACTTGAGCCACTACATCAGGGCAGATGAGCTTCGCCCGGATAAACATCAGTTATATTTTCCTGATATTCGCCGAGCTAAGATTTCTAAACTTATATATCTTAGAGATTTCTCTCTTCGCCATATTCTGCCTCTCCTTGTGTTGACTGGAGTATCCGTGGTCGGAGATTTTTGGGCCTAGGACGATTCTTTCGGCGAAGTAGCCATATCTCCTTCCATGTATTACAATGGGCCACGTCGACTTGCGGCACAGTGGTAGGATCTTAAATTTGCCCCTATTTGTCTGGATTTTCCATCTTCTCTCGTATCGGTTGATGTTAGAGATCTCTGATATAGTGTTGATCACCTGATCCCTTGCTTTCCTCGCCATACTTGGGACGATCTGCGTGAAGTCATCTGCGAACTGCAGATACATCATGTCCCTGTGTATTGGAGTAGGGAGGTTGATGGTGAAGACCAGGTAAAGCAGAGGGTTCAGGCAGCTGCCCTGGGGAACGCCCGCTTTGAGTTCGAATTCTGGTCCTTTGTGTTCTTTGATCATGATACGCGCCATTCTATCTATGACGAAGTCACAAAGGATTCTTTCCAGGACTGGGTCTAGCTGAAGGCCTAGGATCTTGTATTAGAGTCCCCTCAGCCAAACCTTGTCACCCTAAGCTCGGTATTATGCGATCTCTTCTGTTAGGAGCGCTAGGACCGTTTATGTGCCCCCTTTAGGGCGGAACTCATATTGTTGCGGGTTATGCGCTCCTATCTCATCGAGTTGAGATTGTAGCCTGTCGGTTATAATCTTCTCAAAGATCTTGCCGGGTATTTCGAGGAGAGAGATTGGGCGATAGTTAGCCATTTGGTCAGGGATGCGTTCATGATATTCACCATGCCCTGAATAATCTGCCGTGGGGCATTCACTAGGTTGTTCTCAGTGAGCCCAGACCAACCGGATACCCTTTGTTTGAAGGACCTTATGTGTTCGTGGTCTCTTCAATGGTGATGGGGCGCCGGTGGTTAACCATTTCTCTTTCTCTAGATACTTGGGGGTGTGGGTAGGTCCTATGTATCATCGCTCCGAAGTCTTCGAGCAGCTGGTCTTCGAAGTCCTGGTCGAAATCATTGTTCTCCTCAGGTGATATTGCAAAGATCTCTTTCCAATGCCTTCTAAATTTCCTTTCGAGAGATTCCGGATTCTCTATGCTGTTTTCGCATTCTTTTATTTGTGTCCTAGGCCTGAGAGGAAATCCCTTAAGTTTTTGGATGCTATTCCAAAAATTTACCAGATTTCTCTCCCTCTTTAGTCCGCCTATGATATCGTTCGAATTATTTTTGCTTCTCGAGGATTATGTTTCTTAGCTCTTCGCTTAGCTGTCTCATTCTGGCTGCCCTTTCCTGGTTTAGGCCTGTCGTACTGACTTCTTCGTAGATATCCCTGTGTTTCCTAGAGATTTCCCTCATTTCGCCCGTCCACCTAGGTTGTGGGAGTATTTTGTACGAGATTCTGGGGTCGCATCTTTCATCAGCTTGAGTGAAGAAATTAGTGATCTTATCAATCTCCTCATCAATTTCTTCGAAATTTGCGTCACCCAGGTCAGCTGGCTAATAGTTGCTGAGCATTTCTCTGTACTGCTCCCAATTAACTTTTGCGTAGCTTTTCATAAGTGTGACGAGCTTGAGCATTGGCGCAAGCGAAATGGTGGTGATGATAGGGATATGATCGCTCGGGACAACTCGGCCTGGTGCGTTTACGATGTTGAAGGGGAATTCTGGACTTGCTGACACAATGTCCGGTTTTGTCGCCAAACGGTGCGTTAGATAGGTTGGGCTGTCTGGTTCGACTCTCCGGAGACTATTTCTTTCGAATAGTAACTTCAGATTCCTTCCTCTTTGGTCAACGCGCCCGTAGACAGATGCACAGCATCTGGCGCTTAGGTCTCCGCCTAGCAGCGCTAGCCTTCTGTGCCGAAGAGGGTGAAGAAGATGTTGATCGGCAGGTATTGTCGCCTGGGTGGCTGGTAGGCTGCCGCCACAGTTAGGCCTCCAACCAGGGTCGGGATCTCGACAGCCACGAATGATTCGTCTAAGTCCGGTAGCGTTTTGAACTTCATGTTTTTTTCTGATCGCGATGGCTGCGTCATCAAATCTTTCCTGTGTGTGGTTCTTCTGTAATACTGTGTAATTATGTATTTTTATTGTGTCCGTGTTTGTGTTGACGACATGTTCTGATATGAGGATGATGTCCAGGTCCACTTTAAGGAAGATGTTGCCGTGGGGAAGGGACTTTTCTTTCCATCCATCCACATTCAGTGTGAGTATTTTTAAAGTGTTGTTGATGTTTCCCATTGTATTCTTGTTCTTGAGTGTTTTTGTTCTTTTTGGTGAGTCTTATTAAGTGTTAAAGACTTTGCCGTTCATGATCTTTTCGGATTATGCATCACTTAGTGTGACGCAGGAATCTTTGTGCAATTTCACTTTTTCTTCGTGAATAGCCTGTTCAATGTCTAATTTTAATTTTGGTGCTGAGTAGGTCCATTTGAGTCTTTTGTCCCGGATTCCCTGATATATCTCTGTAGGGGAGAGTTTCTCGGGGTATGGGGTCTGCTTAGTTGTGGTTATCTTGAGGTCGGTCTCCTCTCTATCGTACTTGTAAGTACGTTTCAAGGTCTTCGGCCTTCTTCTTGAGCTTATGAGGCTCTTAGTTCCCTTGTTTTCTACCTCCTCAGCATCAGATTCTGAGGACGATGAGCTCGTGAGGTTGCCTTTTGCTTGCTTAATTCTTCTAGCCGCTTTTTTCTCCTCTTTCTCACGGCGCCTTTGTGACTCTAATATTAGGTCTTTCCTGGTTGATTTATTGTTTCCAGTCGTGGCCTCCGCTGCTTTTTTAGATCCTATGGATTTTCCCTCTGGTGGAAATGGAGTCACCGGTGTCTCTGGTGCACCCTTTGGCAGGAATTGCAGCTGCAGGACGTCTTCCGATGGTGGGTCGTCCGGGAACCACATCTCTAACATACCGTTCTTTTTCAGTATGAGATTGAGTGTTTTCGCGAATGATCCCGGGTTCGTAAGATTGTTAACGTGCGCAAATAAGATACACGTAAGAATCTTTGGTGGAATTTTCGCTTTCCAGCTTTAAATAGATCTTCGGCTGTTGCTGCTCGGTAGTTCTGGTTGGGGCTGTTCTCGTCGCTTGGGCGTAGGAGGTATTAGCCTTCCTCGTTTCTTCAGCTGTCTTTCTTTTGATTATCTCCTTTTGGGGGAATTGGACATGGCCATCGCCTTGTGGTTCAGCTCGCGGTTTGAGCACCTCTCTGTTTGTGCCGAGCATTCGCGCTATCTGTAGCCTTTTCCGCTGCACCTAGAACAAGTTATGCTTGCTCTTTGCATTTCGTTGTGGGGTGGTGCACCATTTTGAAACACCGGAAGCATACTTGGATGACAGTGAACTCCTCCCTTTCTATTTTCTCCCTGCTGATGCTGATCCTAGCATTGAAGAGTAACAGTCCTCTTTCTTTGGCCTTTTAGGCCATTTGAGTTTCATTGCAGATAACTTTAAATATGTGTTGGTATTCTGTGTTGTCCCATTTGTTATGGAACTTCACTACCTCCTCGATTTGGCCCACGACTGGTTTATTGTTATTTCTTCCATTATTTGCTCCTTGTTATGTTGCCCAATTCAGAGCTCGAGCTGCCTGCATATCACGCTCGATGTGCCTGGATCTGGGGGGGAGTGCTAGGCTGGAGGATTATCTCCTTTAGCACACGTTGTCCGATATCTTTCGTGAGCCTTCAACATCTGCCTCTTTCTCGCAGATTGTGACGTAAGGGGCTTGAGTGTCGATTAATCTAGGAAGAGCCACGCTTAGCTTTCCAAAGAGCGTTTTGAATGCTTTGCCTTGATCCTGCTTTGGCTGTCCACCAATTGTCCTCAGGTAGACTCTTGTGGCTGGGTAGGACGCCATTTTGGTGTGCTTGCAGAGAGTATTTTGAAAAATATGAAGAAGACAAAACCCTCTCTGGACAGAATGAATATGATCAGCCTATTTCTATAAAAAAGAAAAGGAAACTCCCATCTGGTGAAAAACAATCAGACCAAACCCATATTCAATACAAGGGATGAATTTTGCATTAATTGCTTCCTTGTCATAATTGATAGTCTGAAATCAAAAAGAGAGCAGTAGCTTATAGGTCATTCTTTGATTACCTCTTTTCCTTTGAAAAATTACTACAGCTTTTAAAAGAGGACTTGGAGTCAGGCACTGAATCCCATGCAGCATTATGACTGTGACATTAAACAAATAATAGTCTATGAAGCCATGCACCAGTGTGCACACCTGCTTCAAAGTGAAACACCCATCAACACAATCCGTGGCTTAACAGAATTTATCTTCACAAATAAACTGGGAGCTGTTTATCCAAATGTTACTATTGCTCTAAGAATTTTCCTTTGTACACTGCCAAGCAACTGTATTGCAGAAGTTGTTTTTTTTTTGTTGTAAGAATGATAAAAAACTACCTGAGGTTAACATTATGTCAAGAAAATTAAAACAGTCTTGCCATATTTGCAATTAAGTGTGATCCCACTAAATCTTTGGATTATGATAATGATATTAACCTGTTTTCTGAGCAAAAGTCACGTTTAAAAACTCTCTAAACTTTGTAACAATGTTTTATAGGGGGTAGGCGGCTCTAAGGGTCACCAATTTGATCTACCTGATTTGGTATGTATAAGGGGAATGACCACCGGTAACCAGTTTGTTGGTAGAGACGCAGGATCGGTTTAAGGAACTGCGGGGCCCGTAGCACCAGGAACGGCGTGGCCCCCCCACGTATATATATATATATATATATATATATATATATATATATATATATATATATATATATATATATATATAGTATCTCACCCTAACCCCTCATTTTCCTTTGCAGAGAGAAAAAATTATCTGTGGAACTTAAAAGAACTTCTAGTATGGCTGGGATGATTCAACTGAAAAAAAGAGGGTTCTATTTTTTGCACTTTTCATTCTTTTTTAAAGAACAATACGGTGCATACCAGTAGCTTGGACAGTAGACTATTTGTGCTGGCTTGGAGAATCTTAAAACCATTTTCTGAACTGAGTGCACACCAACTAGTTACGTGGTTTACATGAAGCACTTTAGAGACTTGGCAACAGAAAACTCCTCAATTATCCTTGACGTGTTAATTTCCCTCAGTAACTCGTGCTCAATACTCCTAAGAGAGAGATGATTCAGTCTTGTTTGACCCATACTGCCCCTTACTTCGTTCTTGATTCTATTTAATTTATAAAATTAGCGTCCACCCCAGCAGTTGGTAACCATTAGAGTTAAATAAAACTTCAACACGATCTCGACATTTGGAAAACAAGATCCAAATGAATTATCAACTATCAGACGATACAATGTCAGTTCGTAAAGGTCTTATTGAGATCCAGCAACAATATCAGCTAGGTCAGTTTTCAAAAGTTGCTAAACTGGATCAATTCTTCTTCGAACTCCTATTCCAAGTCTTTAGGTTAAGCGTGAATCAATTTTGTTGCATCAGCCTTGATTTCATCTGGAGTAAGCTTTGACAGCTTTCGAAGAAACCTAAACATATCTTTCAACTTCATATTTGCCATCTGCCTTTTTAAGAGATCAGCAACCAAACTGTCCACAATAACCAGAAAAGCTACAATTCTGATTGATTCAGATGGCTGCTATGAATATATCATATATAATGATGATATAAAAAATCAGGAAAATAAATAATTATTTTGTCTCGGCCTTCTGTGCCTAAGGGCAAAAACTTAATTATTACTATTTTTTTACATTCCCGCTGGGCCACCTGAAGCGCGGGGCCCGTAGCACGTGCTACATGTTCTACTAGGTTAAACTGGCACGGTAGAGACGTAAGAGTTGCCAGTTAAGTTTGAGGCAGCAAGGGCACATTACCGTTACCTCTATAGCGTGCTCTAGGGTCGATCACGGGTTACCACTTTATGGTAGGAGGAGAAAGGCCGTCCAGGGATATCGCTTTATGGTACAGACGGATAAAGGTAACACTCCCAGTTATGGTTAAAAATGATGCGGATAATTTGCGAGGTCTCTACTGATAGGTGCCGTTAAGTTTGTATCTGACTGCAAAAGATAGTTGAATAATATATCGGCTTGGTTGGGCTTACCGAAGGCTTGTGATCGAAAAAGGATTGAGAGGAATCAAGTAAAAAATATGGGTTTAATTCCAAACAAACAAAACAAGCAAGCAAGATAAAAGTGAGGCTCGCGTTTACAGAGTATTCAGGGAAGTTTCTTACTGCCGGTCAGAAAAGCGAGAGTAACGAGAACAAGACTTAGGTGGTTAAGACGGGAGCTTCGCTACGCTAAAGGAAACGTAATTAATAACGGGGCGACTCTGAGATCGAGAATTAGAATCAAGAATTAGTATGCATTCTCCATTTTTCTTGTATAAGTAGGGCAGGAGAAAGGCGTAGTCTCTTCTTGCCTCCAGGGCACGCTGTCTTTAGCTCTGCCCGCAGAGCGGGATTTCCTTGACCGACGTTAATCCCTTGTTCCGTGGTCCTGGATTTATAGCATCTAAAAATTGACGCTTTCTTGATATAAATTTTATAACACCTGACGCGGCGACAGCTGTCCCGTCTTAATTGCTTTTCCAGACAAGAAGTGTTCCTGCTAGACACTTTGCTAGTGCAATTTTAATGCCAGGCCATTCTCCCCACATTTTAATTATAGATATCCTCATTGTACTGAATAACTGAACTATGGGCCAGTGACATTGCCCATCACGAATTATTTTATGTAATGTATAAATAAATCACTACGTATATGTCAAATCATGCTTTTGCTTCCTTCTAGACCATAAGTTATAACAAATCATATGGACTTGAAGAGGGGAGGGTAAAATTTCTATAGCCTATGGGTGGCTAACAAAATAAATTCGGCACTGGAGGGGAGGAGGGCAGTGCCTGCTGCTTGCTTCGTTTGCAACTTCGCACGGTAAAATGGGGGTTGGTAGGTAGAGACCTTATGACGGTAAACCAATCAGCAATTTCACCCGAAGAAGTTTGCTGACGTAACCATAATGGCGGACTTGGCATGAGTGTCACAAAATGGTGGACTCGGCCTTTGTCTTACATCACTACTAATTTCCTGTTCTAAAATTTAATATTTAAAACCAAGTGACTTCTTGGTTGACTCTCGCAATCGCAAGCTTATAGGCTATACAACCTCACAAATTGTGTCTGCTTCCTTTTCCATTTAAAAAAAATTATCTCCTTTGGGGCCCTCTCTCTCACATTGATTCAACTTACAGCGCTATATGTGTTACATATATGCATATGTGAATCTAGATGTAAAATAAATCATTCTACTCTGTAAGCGTTGCGATGAAATGAAAAACGAGTATATGCTGTATATCCTCAAAAGAGGCGGAGTTATCATTTCACTCTTTCCAAGTCTTTAATTCGTCCGTGTATTTGCCATGTCTTACAAACTTCGTCATCGATAAAATGGCGTATGTATGTGTGTGTGTGTGTGTGTATGGGTGAGGGGGCTTGATGCTTGCTTCGTTTGCAATTTAGCACGGCGGAGGTAAAAAGAGGGTGGAATACAATTAAAGTGGGTTGGTAAGTTAATCCCTTATGACGTTAAACCAATGAGCAACTTCACCCGAAAAGGTTTGCTGACGTCACTAAAATGCCGGGCTTGCCATTAGTGTGACAAAATGGCGGACTCAGCGTTTATGTTAAATCACTACTAATTTCTTATTCTAAAATTTGATATTTAAATGCAAATGACTTCTTCGTTGACTCTTGCAATCGCAAGCTTATAGGCTATACAACCTCACTAACTGTGTTGGCTTCCTTTACCATTCAAATATTTCTGTCCTTTGGGCCCCTCTCTCTCATACTGATCCCAATTTCAGCGCTTTCTAGGGGAATGTCCTTGCTATACCCTTCCTTGTTCCAAGGATAGGCCTATTAAACACAAGTTGGTGCAAAGGATTTAGACAACAGAGGGGGAGGGGGAGCTGTATTCTCACGTTTGCGACCATGAGATTTTGATAGACTTACGGCAATGAAGCAGTAGTTTTACTTCCTGATGGATCCTGGTATTGCTCATCCTTCAACGTACCCTTGAACCTCTCCGATTTACGTGAAATATACCCTTGGTGTATTTCACGTTGTGGGTGATTACAGATGTGTGAACGTACAAACTATACCTGATAGGTACCCAATACCCTACTATTAGGATTTTGAATGTTCTCTTCAGTTGTTCTATCATTTCTCGACTTGATCTGGTTCGTGTTTTGAGCCAGATCCCTATTTACACAGGTGATATGCAAAAGACAGCTATCACTACACCTTTTGGGTCATTTGAGATGCTTCGTATGCCCTATGGTTGAGGTAATATTGATTAGACCTTCCAACCCTCTATGGATTAGGATCTCAGAGGTTTACCTTTCCACATTTGCTATATAGACAACCTCCTGCTTCCATCTTCATCTTTAGATGAACATTTTCCTCAGATCTCCGTCAACGGAATTCATCTTCTCGATAAGGGGCATGGCGATTTGCTTTTCTGGCCGCTGTACTGACGGCAATCAGCGCCCCGTCCAGCCCCAGCTTAGCATCTTCTCCTTCTTCCCGACACTCTGTCTTTTTACCCTACTTGCTCACTTTCCATAAGACCTCTCCCAAACATTTCTCTGGTCAGCCTCTAATTTCACAGGGTAGACGCCGACCAGCTTCCTCTCACCCAAGCATCTCGGATCGGGTCTGAAGGGGAAGGGAACAACGTCCCATCACTCCTGAGTCCGGTTCGGGGTGGTGAATGTTTGAAAACCTGCTTCACCCCTAATCTCACCTTCCTCACATACCCTTTCTATATCATATCACAGTCCATCAATTTTACGTCTAGCCTGAGGTGGAGCCACCATAGCCAAGGGCTACTTTGCTACTGGGTGAGAGGTGTGGTCTTAAATGGCGGCAGTCCTCACGTGGTCTACTGCGTGAGGTGATTAGCGTTTGCATTTCGTAATACTAATAGGGGCACCATGACCAATGATGAGTTTCTTTAAAAAAACACTGCCTTTTACCCTCCCCTCTCACATCGTCGCAGCCGCCTTCGGGCAGCTCCACAGCAGAAAAGAAGGTTCCTCCCACACCCCTGTGCTTTTGCAGGGTAACCTCTATGACCGGAGAGGAGGCTTACTCCTCTCTTATGCCTACGGGTATAGGGTACTCCCTCTCACCCCCTTCTTTGGAATCACCATTTGGTGACTCCCATTTTAGAGAGACGGTCACCCCTTTACTGTCCAGGGGGACTGCCAAGAAAGTAGACAGGCGGCCCATAATTGACTGCTCCCACCATGATAGGGCAAACTCGCTTAAGGAGACAAGGGACTGCAGGGGCCGTCGGCCCGTAACCCCTGATGTCCTTTTTTGCATGCGTGACGAGTTTACAAATGTTCAGGGTGCCTAAACCCTTTCTTTCCTGACGGATGCCGGTTCGCTGGTATAAGACGACAAAAAAGAACCTCGAAAGGAATCCGTGATGTCTTGGGGGGATGGCCACATGGCGGTCCCCCCTGAGATGGACATGGTCCCTGGGGTGACCCAGCCCCAGATGGTAGGATCTTTGATCTTCTCGAATGGAATCTGTGATGTCTTGGGGGGATGGCCACATGGCGGTCCCCCCTGAGATGGACATAGTCCCTGGGGTGACCCAGCCCCAGATGGTAGGATCTTTGATCTTCTCTAAAATGGAGAAACCCTTAGCTGTTATATGGGCACCAGCCTGGGGATGAGATCCCTACTCTGCTTGTGTATCCTCGGGGACCCGAGCCGTCTGAGGAGAAGCTTACACAGGGTAAGATTTGGGGTTCTGTGCTTGGCACCGACCCTGGGTTCTACCATCTGGCCTATGGGCTCCTTCCGGTGGAGAATAAAAGCGGATTCATTCCCCACTTTGCTCTCCTGAGAAGAAAACAAAATCGTAGGACAAAAAAGACTAACTGCTCATCTCCCTACACTGGCTCCACGAGGACAGACAGGTCCGCTGCCGTTTTGTTAAGCAACCAAGCGAGATTGGCACGCCTGCCCCCATTGCTCTCCCTGGTGGGAAGTCCCTGACTAAGACCAAACTTGCAATTGCACAGATCAAAGCCTCTGTCGTAGAATGACTCCCGACGATATACCATATATCACTATTCGTTGAGGGAACTTCCTTAATTATCTTTAGAGTGCGTTAATGTCTGGCGGCCGATATTATGTATCTTCGATATGCTTAAGAAGTGGAACTGAGCTCAAGGATAATAATATTGCTATCATTAATAAAATAGAGTTTTATTAATAATAACTATCAACAAATACAAGACGGAAAATATTGACATAAACAGAGAATGGAAAGGGTCGTGGGGGCTCGGGCTAATCCGAGGGATTTAAAGGATTTAAAAAGGTGAAAAAAATATAGAGTTAAAGAGATGGGATGGTTCGATAAACCATTTAAAGCACAGGATAGAATTGACAAAAGGGTTAAGTACTCAAAGGTGACGTTTGGCTTACGTAACTTTACACTAGTGGTGCAGTGGAAGGTGGCTTGAAGGAATTTTCGGTCCGCTGGCGAGTTCCAGCCGAAGGGGGGGGAATAAAATGATTCTGACGTGGCGTCTGGGGAATGAGAACCGTTTCTCGACGAACGGCTTGAAGAACAATGGCTGTTCTACGTTGCTCTCTTCTGAACAATAGGGAGGGGGTGAGAACCGTCTCTTGTCTACGGGCTCAAGAACAATGGCTGTTCTAATGTTGTTCTCTGAACAACGGGGGAAGGGTGAGAACCGTTTCTTGGCGAAGGACTCAAAAGAACAATGGCTGTTCTAACGTTGTTTTCTTCCTGAACAACGAGGGAAAGGGGTGAGAACCGTCTCTTGTTTACGGGCTCAAGAACAATGGCTGTTCTAATGTTGTTCTCCTCTGAACAACAAGGGGGAAGGGTGAGAACCGTTTCTTGGCGAAGGGGTTAAAAGAACAATGGCTGTTCTACGTTGTTCTCTTCCTGAACAACGAGGGGGAAGACTTAAGGACTTGGCGTCACGAAAGGCTCGAACCTTTGGCACTCAAGGGATATTGTCCTCCTTCTGGACAAGTGATGGTGAATCTCGAGGTCGAGGTCCCTTGGCGCACAAAGTGAGAGAGGGTCGTGGTGATGTTTCGCGACGAAAATCTGGATCTCCAATCTGATCTTAGTGGTAAAGTTTCCATATAAATAGCCAGGACATCTCCTTGGCGTGGGGGACAATGGAGTTGGAGCTTCGAGGGAAATGCACAGCCGAGCCTGTGAACAATGCCTTATCTGCCCATAAGCCTAACTCAATCTGGCGAGATCGGCGTATGGGGGCGAACGGGGGGACGATAACCTCCTTGTTTAAACATTGACATCCGGTGGCTGTGATAAGGCGCCAAGCTTCGAATCGAAGATGCACGTGGGCAACATCGTGGTTTTAAATAATATGTGATAGAAGTTGAAATTAACGCCGCTTCAACTCGTTCTATCACACTCCTCCATTCCGGGGAAAGTTGTCACTTCGAAAAAAAAAGAGAGAAGGGACAACGATAGAGCTCCGTTGTGGAGAACTCGTTTTCTTGTACCAACCGTACCTTCCTGCACCTAACTAGTATTACCTCAATACATATGATTATTTTGATCTTTAGATTACAGGGGAAAATAACCTTTAATACAACTTAATCAAAGAAAAAAAAGGGCATGGAACAATGAAATGATATAAAATTAGTACATACGGGACAAAATAATTTATACGTAAATTAATGGGTACAAATATATATACATACAAAAAATTAGACATTGAGCGTTACAAAAGTCAGACATATACCTTAATTAATTATATTACAAGAGAATCTTAATTTAAGTCGTACAAGACGGTATATACCTACATGGAGATACTAATCCTATGAATACACTTACTCTACGCTATTCGGTAACGCATTTCTACTGAGTGCGTCAGCGACCTGGTTATCGGAACCTTTTATATAATTTATTTTAAACTGATACTCTTGCAAGAGTAAACTTCAGCGCATGATGCGGCCGTTTGAGTGTCTCACATTCCTAATATAGGCTAACGGACGGTGGTCGGTTCCTATCTGAAATTCTTTACCTATCAAGTACATCTTGAATTTGTCTATGACCCAGATAATTGATAGAGCTTCCTTTTCTATAGTGGCATATCTCTTTTCGCGTGGTAATAATTGACGACTAGCATATGCAACTGGATGACTCGTGCCGTCATCCTCGTATTGAAGGAGTACACCTCCAATGCCCTCGTTGGACGCGTCTGTCTTAATCCCAAAGGATTTTTCCGGGTTGGGCAACTTTAAAATGGGGGCAGAAATGAGCTTACTCTTGAGCTGATTAAAATGGGAAACAGCGACATCATTCCAACGTAAACGATCGGGGAAATTCTTTTTTTGAAGGGGGCTGAGGGGGGCCGAAATTGCAGCGAAATTCGGAACAAATCGCTGATAGTGAGAAGCTGATCCTAGGAACGATCTTAATTGCTTCTTTGTAATCGGGAGGGGCATGTCGGCGATTGCCTTAATCTTGTTCTCTTGGGGACCTAACTTGCTTTGTCCTATTTTGAAACCCAAATATTTTATGGTTTCTTGGGCAAAATGGCATTTGCGGGGGCCAATGGTGAGGCCATTTTCGCGCAGTCGCTCGAAAAGAGCTAATAGGGTGGTTAAATGGTGACTCCATTCAAATAGTTCTTGTAGCTGACTCTTTTGATGTGGTGTCAGCTGCGCGTCAATATCCAGGTCAGAGGGTTCCAAAGACTCGCCTGGTAGGGAAGGAGGAGGGTAATCGGCATCAGGTTGAATGCACACTGTCTAGATTACATTAAGGGACTCCGCGGGGTAATCTTCTTCAAGCGCCGATGATTCGTCCAGTTCGATGAAGGTATCTCCATGGGCGCGTTTGAGGTTCTTTTTTTTGGGGGGTCCACGGACAGTCTCCGTGTCCTTGTCTTGGGCCTTATCACCTAAGGGTGTTAGTGATTCACACTCCTTTTGTGCCGTCCTAAAGTCCTGGTTAAGGGTGTCCGAGAAATCGGACGGTATCGGGGTTCTGATGGGGACGGGCTCCTGGGCTTCTTTCTTATCTCGGCCTCGAGGAAGGGCGGCCTGAGACACAGGGTCGGAATTTACTTGGGGGCTCTGTCCTATAAGTACGGAACAGAATTGTATGGGTGCTGTAATGACTTCAGCCCAGCCATCATAATATTGACACTGCAGGTAACATCTAACGACGGGGAATCGGTTCACCCGCCCAAGGTGGTCATGTACCACCGCAAATTTTTCGTGGTTAGAGGCCACTGCGAGGAGTTCGTCGGACACGATGAAACACGTACATCCTGTGTCCCTGACGAGAGTCGATACTCGGCAGCCGTCCACGCTGCCCTCCTCATATTTCAAAGTTCCCGATGAACATTTATCAAAAATCAACTTTACCTGGTAGCCTGACGGAGGGGGAGAAGTTTTTGCTTGGGTCTGTACCACCGGGGGAGCCGAGGTTGTATTAATCTGGTGAACTTGGTGGGCTGGACCGCTTTTAAGCCTAGAATTTGGGGGGCAATTCCAGCTCATGTGGTTTTCTACACCACAGGTGAAGCATATAATTGGTCGCTTCGGGAAGAGAGATGGAGGAGAAATCTTAACGGGCTGTTTGGAGTCCCGTTGTTGGTTTTGGGGAAAGAAGTTTTGGGGTTTTACGGGGCTCGGAAACTTTGTCAGCTTTCCTGGGAAGGGGCGCGAATCCTTCCTTCTTTCTTCTCGTTGGATTTCTCTTTCTCTTTCTTCTCGTTGTATTTCTCTTTCTCGTTCCTCTCGTATTTCTCTTTCTCGTTCCTCTCGTCGGATTACTCTTTCCCTTTCTCTTTCTTCTCTTTGGATTTCTCTTTCTCGTTCCTCTCGTTGTATTTCTCTTTCTCGTTCCTCTCGTCGGATTAGTCTTTCCCTTTCTCTTTCTTCTCTTTGGATTTCTCTTCCTCTTTCATTTTCTTTTTCTTCACGCTCTTTTCTTTGCTCCTCTTGAATTTACTCAATTAGTTCTTTTCCGAAAAGTCCCAAGGACTCTCCTTGCGCTTTAAAGATTTCTAACTGAGACATCTTTGCACTTGGGGGTGCACTAGTCAACCAACTAAAATTCCTTGCAACAAGAATTATGCCTCTATAGAATTAGCCTACCTAAATATGGCCGGAGACCTATTCGTACTTGGGTCCTCAATCTAAATAACCACTGACTAAAATCACAACAAAAAAAAACACAAACAAATTATTATAACAGTTCCTTGAGCTACTCCAGCTTCTTAAGTTTAAAAAAGGGGATAGCAATCGTTAAACAAAAGGGAACTGCTATACTCTATTATTGTAACGAATAACACTATGCTTTACTCGACTGAGACCAGTGTTTGCAAAGATATAGCGTTAAACCTTACACACCTGATACCAAATTTAAATAGTATATATATATATATATATATATATATATATATATATATATATATATATATATGTCGTAGAATGACTCCCGACGATATACCATATATCACTATTCGTTGAGGGAACTTCCTTAATTATCTTTAGAGTGCGTTAATGTCTGGCGGCCGATATTATGTATCTTCGATGTGCTTAAGGAGTGGAACTGAGCTCAAGGATAATAATATTGCTATCATTAATAAAATAGAGTTTTATTAATAATAACTATCAACAAATACAAGACGGAAAATATTGACATAAACAGAGAATGGAAAGGGTCGTGGGGGCTCGGGCTAATACGAGGGATTTAAAGGATTTAAAAAGGTAAAACAAATATAGAGTTAAAGAGATGGGATGGTTCGATAAACCATTTAAAGCACAGGATAGAATTGACAAAAGGGCTAAGTACTCAAAGGTGACGTTTGGCTTACGTAACTTTACACTAGTGGTGCAGTGGAAGGTGGCTTGAAGGAATTTTCGGTCCGCTGGCGAGTTCCAGCCGAAGGGGGGGGAATAAAATGATCCTGACGTGGCGTCTGGGGAATGAGAACCGATTCTCGACGAACGGCTTGAAGAACAATGGCTGTTCTACGTTGCTCTCTTCTGAACAATAGGGAGGGGGTGAGAACCGTCTCTTGTCTACGGGCTCAAGAACAATGGCTGTTCTAATGTTGTTCTCCTCTGAACAACGGGGGAAGGGTGAGAACCGTTTCTTGGTGAAGGACTCAAAAGAACAATGGCTGTTCTAACGTTGTTTTCTTCCTGAACAACGAGGGAAGGGGTGAGAACCGTCTCTTGTTTACGGGCTCAAGAACAATGGCTGTTCTAATGTTGTTCTCCTCTGAACAACAAGGGGGAAGGGTGAGAACCGTTTCTTGGCGAAGGGGTTAAAAGAACAATGGCTGTTCTACGTTGTTCTCTTCCTGAACAATGAGGGGGAAGCCTTAAGGACTTGGCGTCACGAAAGGCTCGAACCTTTGGCACTCAAGGGATATTGTCCTCCTTCTGGACAAGTGATGGTGAATCTCGAGGTCGAGGTCCCTTGGCGCACAAAGTGAGAGAGGGTCGTGGTGATGTTTCGCGACGAAAATCTGGATCTCCAATCTGATCTTAGTGGTAAAGTTTCCATATAAATAGCCAGGACATCTCCTTGGCGTAAGGGACAATGGAGTGGGAGCTTCGAGGGAAATGCACAGCCGAGCCTGTGAACAATGCCTTATCTGCCCATAAGCCTAACTCAATCTGGCGAGGTCGGCGTATGGGGGCGAACGGGGGGACGATAACCTCCTTGTTTAAACATTGACATCCGGTGGCTGTGATAAGGCGCCAAGCTTCGAATCGAAGATGCACGTGGGCAACATCGTGGTTTTAAATAATATGTGATAGAAGTTGAAATTAACGCAGCTTCAACTCGTTCTATCACAGCCTCGATTACGTAGGGTCATTCATTCAGGTGGGTACCTGGCATTTTCGAACCCGCTGGCTTTCAACGCTTTCTAGTTATCCGCCCTACTAATGGTAGCATGTTGGCCAAAGGCAACATGTTCAATCCGAGAAGAGCACTAGCTAGCCTGAATAGTAGAGAGCCGAAGGTAACGCGTTTCTCGGGCGGGAGCCTTCTGGCTAATGCGTCGGATCCCTCCGAGGCGGCCAAGATTGGTGCTTTCCGAACATTTGATGGTACCCCGGTGAGTGTGACACCGCACTCTACCATGAACTATATTAAAGGAGTACTTTATGCGAGGGAACTCGTGGAATATTCTATTAATGGCCTCACATTAGAGCTGTCTGGCCGACCATGAGCGGTCAATGTTGAACGTGTGATAAGAAAACAGGCAGGGGCTTTGAGACCCACCCCTACACTCTTAGTCACGTTCGACTGTGACAGGCTCTGTGAGCCAGCACGTGCCGGTTGGTATCAGTACCACGTGGAGGCATTCATGCCACTGCCACGAAGGTACTACTACTGCCACCTCTTCGGACATACGTATCGTTTCTGTAGACGTGCAAGGTCAGGGCTACTCGAATTGTGTGTAAGCTGTTAAAGGGTTCACATGATAATTCCAAATCGTGTGTGGCCAAATATGCCACTTGCGGAAAGCAGCATCCTGCTTCCTCGGACCAATGTGGTGGGTATCTCCTTGAGAAGTAAATCCTGGCCGTTCAGGTCCAGGATCTTTTCTCATTCCGTGAGGCTAAGGACTTAGTCCTGGCCCGCTCGGTGTTGCCTGGGTGTCCTATGCCTTAATATGAAGAAAAACACCCTCTACTCCTGCCCCCTTAAAACCTACGAGCACAGTTGTTTCTGGGCCCATTCGGAACCCTTTTGTGGGCTATATCCATCCACTGGGCGCTCCCCTGGTACAACTAATGACACAAAAGGTTCTCACCCAGCCCCGGCTAAAACCAGGGATCCCCCTCTTTGCCTCATCGTGACAATTTACAGTAAGGAGAACGGCCGCGTGCTTCCACCGAGTCGTTAGACTCACATGAGTCCACACCCCAGAAGTTGGTCTTGAGGCCATCTTCCGTGGTTCCTACAGCCTTCTCCCGAAAGGAGGGCTGCACAAAAGGAGCTTCGTTTCTTAGGCCCACACCCAGTGTTAGCTGGGTGGCTCGGAGACGGTGGATCCTCCAAAATATGTACCCCCGCCTATGAAGCCGCCCCGCCTGCCTAATGTTTGGAGGCGTGTGCAGGAAAAGACTCGCATGGCGGGCCCAAACTCCATCGATGGGACCTCGAAGGCAATAGCGCCTTCAGCGCATTGTACGGCCAACAGTGACCGGGCTTCTGACACCGGGAAGCGCATGGCCATTCCCGTGATGGTCTTCTCTTCGAAGAGGGCATCGCATCTCCTCCGAGCTAGGCGTGGAGTGTATATTCCTCCAATAAAATTGACGCGGACTCCGGGTCAACCGGGATGAGTTGCGGAGACTCGTCTCGTCCCGTTTTTCCTTAGCTATGTTTTTGCAGGAGACCATGCTGGGTGCGTGCCCCATGCCCACCCTCTCAGAGTATAAGGTTTTTGTAACCTGACCACCAGGTGATGGGAGCAGGACAAGAGGATGCGCCATTTAGACTCGGCATGATGTCTTCGTTCTTCTCTTTGCATTAGACACCTTATTTCAGGCATTATCTGTCCAGGTGCACCTGGATAGGAGGTATATTGTTATTTTTGCAATCTCGGACCCCGCGTCCGTATTGGAGTTCTTAGTGACCTCTTTCTCTGCATTCTCTAGCCTGGATGCTGCTCCGCCAGCATTAAATGCGTGTCGTGATGTCGCAGAAGTCCGCCGACTGAACTTTACTTCCCAGAGGTGGAGAACTCTCCAAAGACAGGTTTACATTGTGTGAGTTGCGTTACGCTCTCGCATTGTGCACTGACACTGTCGCTGGTCCAGACGATGTCCCGTACGCCATGCTTCGACACCTGGATGAGCGAGGCATGGCCTTTGTGTTAGAATTCTTCAACAAAATCTGGGTAGAGGGTATCCTCCCAGATTCCTAGCGAATCGCATGTTCCCTATTGAGAGCCTACTTGTCGATGCTGGCGAGATGCCACTCACTCTGCGCTGTGCACAATGCATTATTCACCTGTACGCGCGAGCGTGGCGCCTTCCTTAGTCGCCAACTGCTCTCATTGCATAAGCAACTGATCACGACAGTGCCTATGCCGCCGAAAGACGCAAGTTATACCCTAAGCCATTTGAATTTAGGGCTAGAAAACTCCTTCAAGAGCTCGGTAAAGCCCTCGGGTCGGTGGCGCCCATGGTTCTGCGCCCAGGACCTCACCCTGTAGTGTACTTTCTTTAACTATTTTTCACCACGCCTCTGCTTCCAAAGCTTCAACAGCGCCGGGAGTATTGCACTTGGCCCTTTTGGAGAATACTTAGTGTCACGCTGTCACGTGCCAGTGTATACGGATGGCTCCAAGTCCCAAGGATGTTCGGTTTCCACGCCGTTTTCCTTTTGTTTGAAGTCAGCGGAGCTCTTTTAGGCGCTGCGTCTATCTTCACTACCGAGCTGATTGCAATACACACGGGGTACGGGAGATTACGCAAAGTGCCTGGTTCGGAGATCAGATTGTGATTTATAGCGACTCACAACGCGCTCTGAGTGCTCCGCATCTCCTGGTTCGCGATATCTCTGACGCCACGGTTCTGGCGACCCGGACCGATGTCGAGATTATCTTCTGCTGGGTTCGTTCCTGGACATGTAGGAATTGCGGAGAATTAGTGCGCCGATGAGGGTGCTAAAGAGTCCACGAGGACTGTATAATCATACAAGAGTTTTGCTCTTCCTCACACCGATTACCTGAGAGGAATACGGGCTGCTTGGCAAATATGATGCGCCGCGACTTTTTTCGTAGACCCACCTCACAATGCCGCGACGGCTTCAAGTTGCTTCCTGTCATCTCCGAATTGGACACACTCGCTAGACGGACCGCCATTGGATGGAGCGATCACCTGCGCATTATCATGAAGACTGTGTGGTCCTCAGGACTGTTCGGCACATTCTTGTTGAATGTCCCAGTCTTGGTGATCTTCGCGCAAGTTACCTGTTCTGGTATCGGGACCAGTGGGGTCGCTACTGCGTTTCCTTGCACTCAGGACTGGTTCCTGCACACAAACTGGCGGACTATACCACTTTTGGAGGAGGCTTCCTCCCCCCCTTTATTTGACTGTTTGTTGTAGATCGCATGCTCTTGCGCCGGGGGAGGTGGGTCTGCCTCCGACGCCGGAGGCCGCTTCCTTCTTGTTGCCTTTTTGCTTTTCTTCCCTGTCGTTTTTTTACCCTTTTTTCTCTTTTTTATTTACATATTTTTATTTGTTTTGTTTTTTTTAATATATCCCAGTAGTAGGTTGTGGTGAGTACGCTGACTTATGACCAAGTAGGGAGGAGCCGTTATTCGTGATTTCCCTCCACCTATTTCTGACATTTCTTTCGCCATGAAACCTATCTATACCCTAATCTCTGCCCCTAAGAAGACCCCTGTTCTGGCATGTTTTTTTCCAGGCATTCGAATCTTTCTATTGTTCGAAAGAGACTATGGCCTCTGCTGTTTCACTGGCTCATCCTTGTCCTGGGTGTCACTAAGAGTTGCCTTGTTTACGCATGGAGCGGCTACGCTACAAAATAAGTGTGTAACTCTAACAACATCTCGCATTCTTCTTAACATTTGTACCTTCTTCCCAACAGAGGTAGAGTACGTTTCCAAGTGAAGTGGTAGCTCCGTCCCTCGCACTCCGCCACTTACTTCAATATTTGAAAGGTCGTGATTTCAATGCCCTCAACGACCATAAAGACTTTGATTGGTTGGTGCGCGTATCACTCGTAACACGTCTTCTGTGCACACTGGCCTGCTCTACAGCCGAACTCGCCCATGATACGAACTAGATCTTCCTGGTCAATTCTTTTCTTCTACTGACCATATTCTACCTTTTTATCTCGATCTTGCTGTATAACTACAAAATTTGGTACGGGTTATGGCTAAAATTAGACTTAAGCCCCCTTCCCCCCTCCAAGAGTGCCAGCTAACCAGAAACCTTAGGTGCCCAAAGAGTGTCTATTTGTTCCCATGTTATTGTCCGTCACAACTCAACTCGCTCCTCATTTCAACTTGTTTATGATGGACCTTTTATTGTCTTCTCGGAAGCCGAAAATCTTTGTATTGCAGTTGGGACCAGCAAAATACTTTATCTTTGTATCACCTGAAACCCGCTACTATTAAGTAATTAATTAGTGATTTATTTAGCCTAGATAGCGAAATAGAATTAATCACACAATAATTTTTGAGATGAAAATTAAATATGAATTTAGGCCTAATGAGCCGGAAGATCGACAGTTAACGCGTTGGTAAAATAAGAGGAATGGAAGAATCATCCGAAAACGAAAATATAATGAATTAAGGATTAACAAATGAAAACAGGATTTATTGAATATACCTTTACAAATTGGTATACACGAGTTATGGTTTAAGGAATATTAATAGAACGGTAAAAAGGAAGCTAAATATGGTGTTAAATAAAATAGGATCACAATGATATTAATTTGGATGTTAGCGATTGTTAAATAGTGTGATAAATACAGTCGGTTCACAATGATATTAGATAGGGTGTACGATAATAGTATGTTAGTGAATCACAATGATAATAGTAAATTACGATCTGAAATGAATTAAAAATATCTATAATTAAAGTAATAACGCATAAGATGAATTTATTAACCAGATTGGGGAACTCTTTTGCACAAACCTTGCGAGTCGGGAGTTGCGAGCACAAAGAGGCAGAGTTAAGACGATTGGGATTTATTTTAAACGATGTGATTTTCGGGGAATTTGTTATATAGAGGAATTGAAATTTGAGTTATATATCTTAGATTTACAGATATCAGTTACATTAACATAACATAACATAATTTCACAGATGACAAAAGCCACAAGGGCGGCCTATCAAAGGTCATCCACATCGGTCAAAACCAACCCACAAAATGCTTCCATAAGATTGTGTCAGATTATGCATCTACAATATACAATTTAAACAATCCATTGAAGTACTCGGAATAACATAAATTATTTGAATTACTTTTGGAGTAGTACAGATTTACATAATTTATTTTAATTACCTTTGAAGTACTGCAGACTAAGGATCTGGCAGTGCTACACCCGCCTTTATGGATACTGTTTACTCTGAAAACCCCAAGTTTTCTTCTCCTTCCACTATAACAGTAAATGGTCGTGATTCTCTATGGCAACTTCTTAAACTCTCCGTCTACCTTTACTACCCCCAGTAATCTTTCTGGAATGCTGCTGTAAAATTTTTTGTCGTAGTAACCGTCGTCCTCAGCGGGGATCAGTCAATAGAAAATTGTCCAGCTCCTGCCAAACGCGAGCTCTGAAGAAATATCCAAACCGCTCACTATTGGTCCGTCCACATTCGCTCCTGACAGTGCATTGCTTCAATTAACTGGCACAACACAAATTTGTGTCCAAGGGACCATAGTCAGCAAACTGGCATAGTAACATGTCCCGCCTCATCGTTAGGAGACCCCGGCGATAGCAGTACTAATGTAGTTAATTTTTATTTTAAAATGGCGAATAACTTCTTAGAGGGATATATTGCACCCAACTGTCCCATAGACAGTTGGATACGAATAATACACCAAAAGAACACCAGCGAATCAGAACAAGAAACTTTAAAACACAACGACATTCTACAAGTGAAATGCACAATAGGAAACTTTAGATATAAAATTATTTTAGTATACATGTCAACTGGAAGCATGATGGTGAATATGCAGATAGCTTTGCGTAGGAAAGGGGGCAAAGAGAAATGAAGAAATTAAAGTAGCGAACCAAGTTTCGAGCGCGCCTCCCGCGTCGCTGGACAGCCGTTAGCGAGAGTCTTAAAATATTCGGCCATCCTGAGTCCCAAAAAAGACTCATTCAAGCAAAGCATTTAAGCCGCTCCTATGAACTTCTCGCACGCTACACATGCCCCCTCCTAGAAGCGGAGCGTATTTTGAGGGATTGAGGAGAACGGCATCTGGAAATGTTATTCGAGGACTAATGTTCCCCCCCCTCCCTGGCCTCACGGGTATTTGGCACCATTGTAGATAGCTTTGTGTAGGAAATGGGGCAAAGAAAAATAAAGAAAGAGAAGTAGCGAAAAGTTTCGAACGCGCTTCCCGCGTCGCTGGACAGCCATTAGCGAGAGTCTTAAACCACTCGGCCATCCTGAGTTCCTAAAAAGACTCATTCAAGCAAAGCATTTAAGCCTCTCGCCTGAACTTCTCGCACGCTACAAATACCCAAGGAAGGAAGAAGATAAATAAAGAAATAGAAAATATACTTGAAGACAATATAAATTAACCACTGATACTTTGAGGAGACATTAACGGACACCTAGGATTCCTAGCGAACCAAGAGGAAGATGAGGCAGGATGATTAGTGATTAAATGGATGGAAGACTATAACTTCTCATTACTAAACATAGACCCAAAGTGTTCAGGGGTAACAACAACATGGGAGAGAAATAATCAAAAGCGTGCAATAGACTTGGTAATAGTAAGTAATAAGATGTATGATAAATATATAAAAATGGAAATAGATGAAAATAAGGAAAAATATGACCTATCAGATCATAATTTAATGGAAATATGGTTCAACATAAGAAGAAAGACAAATTTTACAAAATACTGCACGCAGAAAACGTATTACAACATAGATGATGAGTCACTAAATGAGTTTGTAAAAGAGGTGTAAAAAGAAATAAACTAGGAAGTATCAGATATCATATGACTAGAAAAGATTATGCAAAGGAAAGCAGACAAAATACTAACAAAAACATACCGAAAAAAACTGACAGTAAATTGAAAATTCAAGAACCTCCTTAGATGAATGAAAATTTAAGAAGTGAAATAAAGGAAAGAAGAAGACTCAATAGATAGAAGAGGAAGACAGCAGACTACAAAAAGAAAGGGAGACTAAATAATTCATATAACATACAAAAACACAAAAAAGAGGAAAACAAAAACATGAGAAGAAGCTAACCAAGGAAATACAAGAAAATCCACAGAGAGAACTATGAAAATACATACACGAACTTGAAGAGAAAACCCAACAAGAGGAAAAGGAGATAACCCTATATGACGAAAATAAGGAACCATTATATAACAAAAATGCAGAAGCACCGCTAGAAACCTACTGGACTCAAATATACCAGAAAAACCACAAACATTAACTAAGTATGGAACACACAAGAAAGCTGGATGGGTAATTTAGCATTTTTAATGCTAAATTCATATGTATTCGATTTAATATTTTTTTTTAGTAATAAATATCGCCATTGCCGCCAACTTCTATTTTTTTAACCTCGTTCATTTTTGTGTTTGTGGTTGCCTCGTGGAGGTGAGATTCATAAGATTGAGATAGATCTACAAATGTCTATCGACGGATCGAAGCATTTGACTATATGCATGTGTGAGGAGGCCCTGGAGGGTGCTCATATGGGCCGGCGGGAAGCGATAATGCCTCAGGCCAAGGAGGAAAATCTCCTTAATCAAACACTCCAGCGAAAAATAGTGATGAACTCCAGCGGGGTTTCTTGATATCGCCCGGAAAGGCGGGCGGCGTCTCCTTGCTCTCCTGCGCTTGGAATTCTTGCTCCTTCCTTATCAGCTGAAGCGGCTCGATTCTCTCACGGTTCCCACGACTTTACTCTGCGTCGCCCGACCTCGTGCCCAGCCTCATGGCTTCTCCGCCACATGGAGAATACTTGACCTTAGTTAGAAAGAAGTAAAGTTGCTAAGGCATATTTAAATACGACGATTATCCAGGTACACAAAGAAGGAATAAATGAATTGATACAGGACAAAGAGAGTATTGATTACAAGGACTAAAGTTAGTTTCAAACGGAGGCTCGATCACCTCAAGTTAATAATGACCTAGAGCTATATAAGCAAATAACACACATACACACAAACACACACACGTACACACACACGCACACATACACACTTAAAAAAAGAAAAGATAAGTAATACAGGAACAAATACAAGAGGGAAATATATATTACAAGGAAATCAATTGAGCCGGACAATACAAATGGTTATAGGATTGTTCTCAGTTTGCAAACAGAAACATTTACTACTATATATATATATATATATATATATATATATATATATATATATATATATATATATATATATATATATATGATTTCTCAATTTTATTATTGATTTTTATTCTTTTGGTATATATATATATATATACCAAAAGAATAAAAATCAATAATAAAATTGAGAAATCATAAAATTTCCTTTAGATTAGCTTGGGGTAGACTCTAGGGGGTTTCTACTCAGTCTATTTGCGACACAATTCTCTGATCCTTTGATATATACAATCTTAAATTGAAATTCCTGGATAAATAATCTCCAGCGCATAAGCCTAGCATTATTGTTATTTCTATTTCGCAAATATGAGAGGGTCTTGTGATCGGTCTCAATAAGGAATTCTTTAACTAAGAGGTACATCCTATATTTTTGCACTGCATATTTTTTTCCCCCAAAAAGTAGCTTACGGCTCGCGTACGCAACGGGGAAGCTTTCACCATTATCACTATATTGGAGAAGGATGCAGCCTATCCCTTCTCTACTCGCATCGGTCCTAATACCGAAAGGCTTGTTAGGGTTGGGGAGCTGGAGAATAGGGGTGGATTCTAATTTTCCCTTAAGCTGGTTGAAGTGGGCGTCCGTTAACGGGGTCCAGGCAAGGCGTGCAGGAAACCTTTTCTTTATTAAGTCGCACAGAGGGGTATAGAGCGAGAAAAAATTGTGGACAAAGCGGTGGTAGAATGAAGCAGATCCCATAAACGATCTCAATTGCTTCTTATTGGCTGGAAGTGGCATATCCCGATGGTGCACGGTTTTGTCTGCTTGGGGGCCCAACTTGTTGATTGCCACACGGGCGAAGGGTTCCCAATTGATGGGTCCCTTCTGCAGCGGAGCGGGTTTGACACGTCCTTTGGCGGCTGTCTTCTGACATATATCGCACGATAGGCAATAATTCGAAATGTCATCTGCAGCACCAGGCCAATAAACTATTTATAAATTATATTAGCCATCTTAGTGTGGCTGAAGTGTCCAGAGAATAAACTGTCATGGGCAGTCTTTAAGATGAGCGGGACATGGGACTGCGGAATGCATAATGCATGGTCCTCGGAACTATTACTTTCTGAGCAATCGCGGTACAAAAAACCGTCCTTCATGATGTATGAGATGACTTTGTTTCCAAGGGGCGATTCTTGGGCCTTATTTCAGGCTTTGGTCCAGAGGGGACGGACTGAATTACAATCTTTTCGATTCTTCGCGAATTCCTCATTCACAACTTTGTTAAACTCGGAGTCGCAGGGGGCTTCAAGGGGAGCAGGCGTGTCTGTTTCCTTCTTCTGAGATCGCATGAGGACGGGTTGAGCCATAGGGGTAGAGAAACCTCGGGGACACTGCCCAATCACAACAGCGCAGAATTTTATTGAGGCTGCTACTACCTCAACCTAACCGGTAAAGTACGCACACTCGATGAAACATTTCACTATGAGGGATCGGTTTGCACGCCTCAGGTAGTAGATCATGTACTACCACAAATTTGACACGGTTTGGAGCTATCGGGGGAAGTAGCTTGTCCGACACCACTATACAAGTACACCCTGTATCTCGGACAAGGGTGGAGACTCGGCAGCCGTTTTCCTCTCCGGTCTCAAACTTTAATCATCCATGGGAGTTTTTTTCAAACAAGAAATTACCATGGTGGCCAGCGGCAGTAAAACAGACGGAAAGAAAGACGGTTCAGTTTGCAGCGGTGGTGGTGCGGGGTTAGCACTAATTTGGTGCACTTGGTTGCGAGAACTGCTGCGAAATTGAGAGTTCTGAGGGCAGTTGGTGCTCACATGACCTTCAATACCACACGAGAAGCACATAATAGGCCTCCTGGGGAAGGAAAACAGGAGGATTTGATGAGAAAGGTTTGATGGCCTGAAGTCCCGAAGAAAAGAAGTTTCTGGGCTTCGAGGGGCCAGTTACTTTCACAAACTTAATTGGGTCACGGGAAGCAAATTTTGGTTTACCACTTTTTGCATTAGGGGATGACGGATAAGTCCTTCCTTCTTTAGGGTAGCAGTTATGGTTCGCTGCAAATGCATCGGCTTCTTCGATGAAAATTTCTAAAGAGTGCAACGCAAAAGCTGGTCCTTAATGACGAAATCGACTAGCGCTTTTGTAATCGTGTGGAGCTTTAGACGAATCGAGGCAGAAGTTGAAGTGCCTCTGAAGCGTATACTCAAACTGACGAAAAGTTTGATTGGATTGAATATGGGCGTGGCGAAATTTAGCGCGGTAAAAATTCGGAGTCATATTATACGTAGCCATCAGTTCCGATTTCAACGTCGAATATTCGATTGTCGCCTCCGATAGGAGGGATATGAAAATATCTCGGAGCTGGGAACTTAGCCACGGCAGGAGTTAGACAACACCGTTAGTTTTGATGTTCCAGTTGTTAACCTCTAATATTTTCTTGAAATGCGTTAAGTAAGAACCAAAATCTGGGAGCTTCGCATACGCAGTTTGCGGGACGTCATTTCGTGAGTTGATGGAGGGCGTCTTGATTCTCGTTCTACTCATCTCCAATTCATGTTGGTGGATTCTTTCTCTTTCTTCTTTCTCTCGCTCTTCTCTGTTTCTCTTTTCCACTCTCTTGGCTCTCTCCTCCTCTTGTATATATGAGGGAAGATCCTTGCTGGCTAATCCAAGGGATTTGCTTTGCAATTTGAATCAGTAGAACGAAGACATGTTGTCGCGCAGTATCGCGCGACAACGAACTTTACGCGAGAGCCTTTACCTCTGCCCAACTAACACAAAGAACAATTCGTACTGAGCCTTTCATGGTTTGAAAGGATAAAATTCCGCTTGAGAATAAATGAGAGCACAGTCTCAAAAAATTACACACAGTAAACCTAAATGGTAAATAAGAAAAGGGTACACAAAGAAAACGGTTTGCGCGTGGCAAATGGGAGATTAAAATGTAAAAGATTA
Organism: Ceratothoa steindachneri; assembly: GCA_963969495.1. NCBI lineage: Eukaryota > Metazoa > Arthropoda > Malacostraca > Isopoda > Cymothoidae > Ceratothoa > Ceratothoa steindachneri. Next base: position 20,324,806 of record OZ018328.1, on the reverse strand, counting down.
TTTATCCGTACCTTCTTAATAGCCAAAGCCTTCAGCCTTATAACAACTTAAAAAATAAAGAAAAGAAACCCATTAAAAGACCTTTTAAAGACTCTTCTAAACCTGACACGTTTATAAAGTCAATTGAGTGACCTTTGCTCGTCTCCCAGTAGCGATAGACAAGGGGGAGATAAGGGAACGGGGTTCCCAATCGACTACGTGGAAGGATTTATCTACAAAATCGAGTGCAATTGTCCGTTAGTATAATAAAGAAGGCTAAGGGATTCTGGGGCTATGAAACGGAGGGTACCATAAATAATCATTAGTAATTACAATAGATATAGGAAATATACAAATGGAAAAGATTGCAAACGGATACTTAATGTTTAGGGGGATCAGATTAACGAATTACAGTCAGTGCTTAGATAAGCTCAACCGTGAACTCACAAGCGGCTGCTGATAGGCCAATATACGAACATACACTTTACGGGTCGACTGGTCAAGAAGCCACAATTTAGCCGCTGGAGCTTAGCTTGGGGTTGAGGCTTTATGAGACGTCGAGGGTGATGGGCGATTAAACAGGTAAATCGTAATCGATGGAATTTAACCTCGAGGGGTGAATTCGAGTGAGTACTTGCGCCTCACGAGGTTAAAACCGAATCCAAGGATACCCAATTGACTGGGGCTAAATTCCTTCAGTAAAAAATATTTCTTTAGAGTTCGGAGCTAAATCGAGACAAGGACATGTCTCATGCAGAAAGGCGGGTCTATACTGCCTTTTCCTGG